>CM077170.1:1322560-1347560 GCA_039654105.1 Coreius guichenoti | reverse complement strand
CCTGAGTGTCCAAGCGTCTTCATTAGTTTACTGTCTCTGTTTAACAGTTCTGTGATCAAATACTTATGTCACGCAATAAAATGCAAATGAATTACTTAAAAATCATACAATGTGATTTTCTGGATTTTTGTTTTAGATTCCGTCTCTCACAGTTGAAGAGTACCTATGATAAAAATTACAGACCTCTACATGCTTTGTAAGTGGGCAAACCTGCAAAATCACCAGTGTATCAAATACTTGTTCTCCCCACTGTATTAATTATAACATTTTTTAACAAATTTTAACATTTAAAAACAGACATGTTCAAATTCCAAAGCTTGATTGTATTGGTAAGACTGACTCAGTAGTGCACAACACAACTTTGGAATTTGAACATGTCTTTTTTTTAAATGTTAAAAGTAATTTTAATTAATACAAATTATACGTTTCAACCACATGGTGGAATTGGCAGACGTTCCCTTAGGCATCATGCGCTGTGGTAGAGGGTCAAAGCATTCTCGAGTATAAATATGCAGCTATAATGCATGTAGGTGATTTTGAAGTAATATTTCATGTCGATATACAACGGTTACATACACTTTATTACACTATATTACATACAAACTGATCGTAGTATTGATATCTTTGTAAGACTGCCGAATCTATAGAACAGTGGCAAGGAAAACTAACTTTACCGCACTCCGAGTGCCCCCTAGTGCCCCTTAGTGGTCGGGAGCATTTCCGTTGTGCTGTGGCTTGATTTCGTTGTGTTGTGGCTTTTTCGTTGTGTGAATTTATGTTTGCTTTTTAAATTTCGTTGTGTTGTGCACTACTGGGCCACCGTAGTTTGAGACTTTAAAACGGCCTAAAGTCAAATCCAATAACAAACCATAAAATTGTGAATAATTCGTAAAAATAAACAATAATACACAACTGAATATCATAATAGAGTTAATACTATATTTTAGTAACTTTAAACTCTTTAAGTTAACTCTGTTAACTGTATGCTTATATGTTTAATTTGAATATTTAATCTGTAAAATAGAAGGGTTTGGGGTGATGGAGGTGATGGAGGGTTATGAGGTGATGGAGGGTGATGGAGGGTGATGAGGGTGATGGAGGGTGATGGAGGGTGATGGAGGGTGATGGAGGGTGATGGAGGTGATGGAGGGTGATGTGGTGATGGAGGGTGATGGAGGTGATGGAGGTGATGGAGGGTGATGAGGTGATGGAGGGTGATGAGGGTGATGGAGGGTAATGGGGTGATGAGGTGATGGAGGTGATGGAGGTGATGGGGTGATGGAGGGTGATGAGGTGATGGAGGTGATGGGGTGATGGAGGGTGATGGAGGGTGATGAGGTGATGGAGGTGATGGGGTGATGGAGGTGATGGGGTGATGGGAGGGTGATGAGGTGATGGAGGTGATGGGGTGATGGAGGGTGATGAGGGTGATGGAGGGTGATGAGGTGATGGAGGTGATGGGGTGATGGAGGGTGATGGAGGGTGATGGAGGGTGGAGGGTGATGGTGTACCTGTTCTCGTTGTAGTCGGCCTCAGCTCCTCCCCACCACACATCAGAGTCATCCTCCTCAACCGCTGCGCTGTCCGACTCCTTCTCCGCTTCCGTCGGGCAGCAGACGAACTCAACGCCACGGAAACGGTCGATGCCGCATGGCAACAGCATCCCGTAGTCATGGAGATTCATGGTGCGGTCGCCGCAGGACTGTGGAGAGATTGTCAGACTGAATCAGCTCTGGAACTACTTCACTGTGAGGGTTCAACATGAGTTCACTACAGCAGATAACATGAACTAACACTGAACAACACTCTACAGCATTTATTAATATTAGTTCATCTCAACATTTACTAATACATATTAAAAATCTAAATTTGTATCTTTGTAAACGAACATTTTATTGAGTAACATTAACAATGTTTAATAAAAGCTGTAAAATAAATCGTTTATTGTTAGTTACTTGGTTAATGCATTAGGTAGTGTTAACATTAATATATATATATATATATATATATACACATATACATATACCCATATATATATACACACACACATACATACATAGATATATATGTGTATTTAATTATTGATAAAATAAAAATAAAATAACATACATTAATGAACAGACATCACTGCTCACTGTTTCTCAAGTATTAGTGCACGTACGGTTTGACCTCGTATAATCCGTCCGACAGATTAAATAAGCAGCAGTGTGTGGTGTGTGTGTTGTGCGGTTCCTGACCTCTTTGGCGACGGTGTGCCAGTGGAGGTGACTCTCACACATGTCCATGCGCTCCTGGTGCAGGAACTTACACTTATCAGGAACCAGCAGAGCGTCGCTCACAAACTCTCCCACTGACAGAGAGAAACGGCACAGGTTGAGCACAGAGAGGACGTGAGGACGAGTGACACACACACACACACACACTGATGATGAACTCACACACCCAGGCAGCGGTACGGCACCACGATGTGCATGTGACTGCGGCACTGCTTACGGCCCTTCTTACACCAGTCCCAGATACTGACCGGCTGATTGGCCTCCACCACGTTCGTGATCTGGAGCTCTGGATACACCTGAACATGACAGAACACACACTCACGCTTAAAGCGTTTATTTGATCATAAATACAGTAAAAACAGTGAAATATTATTCCAATGTAAAGCAGCTGTTCTCTATGTGAATATATAGTAAAGTGTAATTTATTCCTGTGATCAAAGCTGAATTTATCATCATTACTCCAGTCTTCAGTGTCACATGATCCTTCACAAATCATTCTCATATGATGAACATTTATGATTATTATCAATGTTGAAAACAGTTGTGCTGCATTTTAAGATTTTTTTGTAAAGAAGATATGAATCCTTTTATTCAGGAAGGACACAAATGGATTGGATCATTTAAGTCGTGTTTATAGCTCTGCTGAAGTCGGTTATTGAATCTGAGGCGCATATTTCATGTTTCATTTTCATTTTATTGAACTGATGATTGTTTTCAGTCTTTACAAACCTCCGTCTGCTTTTACGTCTGCTTACTGTCTTTCTGTCTCTCCTCCATTTCATTTCCTCCTGAACCCTTCCTTCAGTATCTATCCATCCATCCGTCCGTCTCTCTATCAATCCATCCATCCATCCATCTCTATCAATTCATCCATCTCTCTATCAATCCATCCATCTCTCTATCAATCCATCCATCTCTCTATCATCCATACATCTTCATCAATCCATCCATCCATGTATGTATCTATCTATCCATCCATCATCCAGCCATTCATCCATCTATCATCCACCCATCTATCTATCTATCTATCTATCTATCTATCTATCTATCTATCTATCTATCTATCTATCATCCAGCCATCCATCCATCTATCATCCATCTATCATCCATCCATCATCCAGCCATTCATCCATCTATCATCCACCCATCTATCATCCAGCCATCCATCCATCTATCATCCATCCATGCATCCATCCATCCAACTATCATCCACCCATCTATCATCCATCCATCATCCAGCCATTTATCCATCTATCATCCATCCATCCATCCATCTATCATCCAGCCATCCACCCATCTATCATCCATCCATCCATCCATCCATCTATCATCCACCCATCTATCATCCATCCATCTATCATCCAGGCATCCATCCATCCATCTATCATCCATCCATCCATCCATCCAACTATCATCCATCTCATCTATCATCCATCCATCCATCCAACTATCATCCACCCATCTATCATCCATCCATCATCCAGCCATTCATCCATCTATCATCCACCAATCTATCATCCATCCATCCATCCATCCATCATCCAGCCATCCATCCATCTATCATCCATCCATCCATCCATCCAACTATCATCCACCCATCTATCATCCATCTATCCATCCTCCATCCATCATCCATCCATCCATCCATCCATCCATCCATCCATCCATCCATCATCTCGCTCTCTCTCCCTCCCTGACTCTCTCTCTCTCATCTGTCGATCTTTACCTCCTGGCAGTACTGCAGGATTCCCTCTTTTGTCCCGATGCAGCTCTTGGTTCCGGATGGATCGGGTTCCCATTTTCCGGTCTGAACGTTGATGTGCATGTTGAGTTTCCCGCAGAACATGGCGACCTGCGGCTCGGCCAGCAGTCCGGTACCGGAGTCTGACGGCACCTGCGGACAGAACAACAGCACACATCTCAAGAACTGAAACATCTGAGGCCGTAAAATCAACACAGACTCCGTTTACTGATATAAAAATCCTGACAAGTCATTCCCGCCAGAGGTGAAGGTCACATTTAGCAGAGAACGTGGATTAGGATGAAGCCAAAACACCAGCATTGGCCTGATATAACACATCAGACTAAACACGTTGAACCTTGCCGACGCTAGTCACTTCTAGAGCCACGTATTCAACCTTTATCAGCTTAAACAAGACTGAGTAAACAAACGCTTCCTGTGTCACAATAGGTCAGAACGTTCTGAGAGCTGCGATAAAGACAACGTGAGACGGTTTCAGCCCCTCAATGAGCGCATTGTGTTACGGGAAGGACAAAGACGCGCGCGGGAGGGCGAGACAGACAGAAAGAGGAAGACATGCTAACGTTTTGTGCTCGCTAATCTTATTAGCAGACCAACGTGTTGGCAGGGAAACAACGTCCTGTTTGTGATCAGGCTGTGATGTTATGAACAGAGCAGCGCATGAGAACCGTCTGATGCGCGACAGACGAACTACTCAAAACACTTGAATCCAATGAACTTCACTGCAGAGAAATACAGGTTTTATAATATGCAAGTGTGCACATTAGCATAATTTTCCAAACTTTTTGTCTTATTTGCACCCACAGCCCCATCAGGACTCTGGAATTATCATTAATTTTATTAAAGTGCCATTTATTACAATGACTCTTTTAAAAAACTGAAATATCTTTGTCTGATTGAGAGCATTTGAACATTTTCTTGGAGATGGAGGGACCATCAGAATCACTGTAGCTATTATGAAACATGAAATATTACATCAGTCGTGCAGATTAATTAAGTGACGTTCATCATTTAGAGATGATTAACACTGACCGATCGGCCCATTAAAAGAAACTCTACAGACATTTTCTGTTTTTAAAGTGAAAGTTTTAGGAAATTGTTCTTGAATATTATGAATACTGTTGACTCAGTGACAAACTGATTTTGATAAAAGTGTCTGCTAAATGCATAAATGTAAATGCAAACAAAAATTTACTTTTGGAGAATTTCTGTGCAAATAAGTGTTGATTTAATACGAGCAGACACAAAGCTGCAAATCCTGAACACACACACATTTACTTATCTATCGAAAAGGTAATGTTGCATAGACTTCTGTTGTTTTTATACAGAACTATTTATACTGTAACCTATAATACTCACACACTCTCACACACTCACACACACACACTCTCACACACTCTCACACACTCTCACACACTCTCACACACTCTCACACACTCTCACACACTCTCACACACTCTCACACACTCTCACACACTCTCACACACTCTCACACTCACACTCACTCACACACACACACTCACTCAAAACACACTCTCGCACACACACTCACACACACACTCACTCACTCTCACTCACACACACACACGCACTCACACAAAACACACTCTCACACACTCACTCACTCACACAAAACACACTCTCGCACACTCACTCACTCACACACTCACACAAAACACACAAAACACACTCTCGCACACTCACTCACACACTCACTCAAAACACACTCTCACACACTCACTGCTGAAGACCAGGACATTTCTATAGCGAATATACATTTTCCAGCTCTAATATTTTACAATGAGTAGACATTGGTATTTGTGAGTTAAAGTGTGTGAGTTCAGCTAGTGATGAGAACTGTGTGTTAAAAATATACAAATGCTTTTTTCCTAGAACTGCAGACTAGAAAAAACAACCAGTGAGCAAATATTTGATCAAACGACTTTAATATGTTGAATTATAAGGTTGAAGATTAACTTCTGCAATCAGTCACTGGAACACGAGTGCAGTTCAGCAATACACACACACCTGAGGAATCACTGACACATTCAACACACACTGAACACCTGATAACAGTTCATGTGATGGAACAGAGTCATTCTGTGTCACATCAACCAGAGATCCACGCTGTGCACTGATTATGAGTGTGTGTGTGTGTGTGTGTGTGAGTGTGTACGTGCCTGTGTATGAGTGTGAGTGAGTGAGTGTGTGAGTGTGTGTGTGTGTGTGTGTGTGTGTGTGTGTGTGTGTGTGTGTGTGTGTGTGTGAGGCTCCTGCTCTCTGAGAAAAGCCCCTTAACAGAGTCACAATAAAACAATTCCTCCCAGAGGACACTGAGGGTTAATGGGCGTGAGGCTGACCGTTGCCATGGCAGCAGAGTGGGGGGGGGGGGTGTCATGGCAACCGTCTCTGTGGGAACAGACGTCTTGATTGCGTCGATATGTGTGTGTGTGTGTGTGTGTGTGTGTGTGTGTGTGTGTGTGTGTGTGTGTGTGTGTGTGTGTGTGTAAATGACTGGCCTGTAATCACTGTAACACACACCCATCCTGAAGGTCCGGTATCAGCCAGGAGCGGATATTATCTCACATGCACACACTCACTCACACACTCTCTCTCTCTCTCTCTCTCTCACACACACACACAGATTATAATTATTATTGGTCAAAAAAGGGTGATGCTGCTTATATCTAGAGAGCAGGCACATGATAATATTTTTAAATATAGAATATAGAATTCATTAAATTATACAAGCTTTAAGTGAAAATACATTAATGTAAAATAACTAAAAGCTAAATAATAACAGTGCATTATTATTATTATTTTATTTATAAGATAACAAAAATGTGGATATTGTAACATCTAAATGAGCTGTTTTTACCCAATAAACACCTTCAGAAACAGGCTTTCACTGAATCACTGGTTCTTCACACAAGTTCTCACTGTAAATATAAACGTGAAATGATGCTTTAGATCGCTGGTGTTTTTATACCGCGGTAAAACGGACGAGACAGCCGTCGGTCAGATGTATTACTTACAGACGCTATCTAGATGAATCTGTGAAAGTTCACACACACACACACACACACACACACACACAGCCTCGGATGCTTTTGTGTCCGTACTTCAACACAAGAACTGGACATCCGCTCTGTAAGTAAACAGGAGGCGGAAGCAGAAAGAGCCGCCCATGTGTCGCATTAGTGAAAAACACAGCACTTCTGCCATGTTCAGCTACAAATGCACTATTATTATACAAAAGTTGTGTTATTAAAGTGCCACAATAATGCTTTTATGAATATTCACTTTCATGCAGTGTGTAATAAATCTGTTTGTGAATGTAAATGATAAATGAAGTTGTCGTCTCCCAAAAGAAAGAAGTGATTCTGAACTGAAACGAGTCGTCAGTAATTCCAGTCTTGTAACTAATTTGCAAAATGCAAGTCCATTGGATGCCGGCGAACAGCGTCTCTTCGCCCCGCCCTCAAACACTGTAGTTAATTTGCATAATGCCCTCCACTGGTCGTGATTGGCTGAACAGTGTCTCTTTGCCCCGCCCTCAAACACTGTAGTTAATTTGCATAATGCCCTCCTCTGGTCCTCATTGGCTGAACAGCATCTCTTTGTCCCACCCTCAAACACTGTAGTTAATTTGCATAATGCCCTCCACTGGTCGTGATTGGCTGAACAGCGTCTCTTTGCCCCGCCCTCACACACTGTAGTTAATGTGCATAATGCCCTCCACCGGTCGTGATTGGCTGAACAGCGTCTCTTCGCCCCACCCTCAAACACTGTAGTTAATTTGCATAATGCCCTCCTCTGGTCTTGATTGGCTGAACAGCGTCTCTTTGCCCCGCCCTCACACACTGTAGTTAATTTGCATAATGCCCTCCACTGGTCGTGATTGGCTGAACAGCGTCTCTTTGCCCCACCCTCACACACTGTAGCTAATTTGCATAATGCCCTCCTCTGGTCTTGATTGGCTGAACAGCGTCTCTTTGCCCCGCCCTCACACACTGTAGTTAATGTGCATAATGCCCTCCCCTGGTCCTCATTGGCTGAACAGCATCTCTTTGTCCCACCCTCAAACACTGTAGTTAATTTGCATAATGCCCTCCACTGGTCCTCATTGGCTGAACAGCATCTCTTTGTCCCACCCTCAAACACTGTAGTTAATTTGCATAATGCCCTCCACTGGTCCTCATTGGCTGAACAGCATCTCTTTGTCCCACCCTCAAACACTGTAGTTAATTTGCATAATGCCCTCCACTGGTCGTGATTGGCTGAACAGTGTCTCTTTGCCCCGCCCTCAAACACTGTAGTTAATTTGCATAATGCCCTCCTCTGGTCCTCATTGGCTGAACAGCATCTCTTTGTCCCACCCTCAAACACTGTAGTTAATTTGCATAATGCCCTCCACTGGTCGTGATTGGCTGAACAGCGTCTCTTTGCCCCGCCCTCACACACTGTAGTTAATGTGCATAATGCCCTCCACCGGTCGTGATTGGCTGAACAGCGTCTCTTTGCCCCGCCCTCACACACTGTAGTTAATTTGCATAATGCCCTCCACTGGTCGTGATTGGCTGAACAGCGTCTCTTTGCCCCGCCCTCACACACTGTAGTTAATTTGCATAATGCCCTCCACTGGTCGTGATTGGCTGAACAGCGTCTCTTTGCCCCGCCCTCACACACTGTAGTTAATTTGCATAATGCCCTCCACTGGTCATGATTGGCTGAACAGCGTCTCTTTGCCCCGCCCTCACACACTGTAGTTAATTTGCATAATGCCCTCCACTGGTCGTGATTGGCTGAACAGCGTCTCTTTGCCCCGCCCTCACACACTGTAGTTAATTTGCATAATGCCCTCCACTGGTCGTGATTGGCTGAACAGCGTCTCTTTGCCCCGCCCTCACACACTGTAGTCAATTTGCATAATGCCCTCCACTGGTCGTGATTGGCTGAACAGCGTCTCTTTGCCCCGCCCTCACACACTGTAGTTAATTTGCATAATGCTCTCCACTGGTCGTGATTGGCTGAACAGCGTCTCTTTGCCCCGCCCTCACACACTGTAGTTAATTTGCATAATGCTCTCCACTGGTCGTGATTGGCTGAACAGCGTCTCTTTGCCCCGCCCTCACACACTGTAGTTGTCTCTGAGACTGGAAGAGTTTGGTTGGTGTTGTTCATGTGGAGAAGACGCTGTTTTCTGCTGAGATTGATCCGGTCAAACCCACACCATCATTACTGTTCGTATCACTGTGTGTCAAGAGTTGAGATTCAGATATGATAATGAGCGCTTGCTTTCTGCCCAATCACAGCAGACTGGGCAATCTGACCAATCAGAGCAGAGCAGCTCTCAGAGAGGCGGGGTTTAGAATCTTCAAACAAACTGTTTCAGACACTGAGAGAAAAGAGCTGACACAAAACGTAAGTTCACAACACAATTTCTCTGGCACATACGGTCTATAATAGAAACATCACAGGAGTTTAGAGGAAGGCTGGAAATGTGCGAGGGAACGAGAGCAGAGACAGGAACATGTGCCGCACCCCACTCTCCTGAGGAACGCTAATTATAGCGCAAGAGAAACCCACGAGACCAGCAAACACTGAGCTGCTGTTGATCTGACATCTGCACAACCATTACTGCATTCTGAAGAGGGCTAAGAAAAAGGATAAATCTCTTGAAACATTTGAGGAATCATTTCACAAATAGCCTCTTTCCTTGCCGAAAGGGTAGGGGGCGCTGTTACGCATCTTCTGAAAGAGTACAGAATCTCCTGATCAAAACACAGGAGAAGAAGAAGCAGGAACAAGCGATAAAAGCATTGCTGACGCACGTCAAATATTGCAATCATCAGACATTCAATAGCGTATAAATCAAAACTGCCGAATGTTAACGTGGACGAAATCGCAGAATGCAGTCAGAAAAACAGAATTTACTGTATAACGCGGAATTTGAAAAATACAAATTTCAAAATAAAAGTCAGATTTTAACTTGACAGAAATATATTACTGTTACAATTTCTCTTCCATGTTTTAATTTTAACATTTAAGCTCATTGTGCAGCAACAAAAAAGTTTAATTTCAAATGATTAAAAGATAAATTAATGGTTTATGTCTTTATTTGATTACGAGAAAACGCACAATCACAAAATTTGTGGAAAAAAAAACATTTCATAAATTATTAAAATTGTTGTTTTTATGAATTTAATTAAATTACACATGCTTTTTTGATTATTAAAAATTAATTAAACCATTAAAAAAATGGAATCCAGAAAACTTCAAACAGAAAAATAAGAATTTGGTAAAAATAAAACGGGAATTTGAGAGAAAAAAAAAAAACATGTGGCCCTAAACATGTCACTTTTGTTCAACTTTTAATAAATTGTTGTTAAATTGTATGTTTCATGATAGACATGCTTTTTGATTGCTAAAAAATTCATTTAACCATTAAAATGGAGTCCAAAAAAATTTAAACGGAAAAAACTGAATTTGGAAAAAAATAAAACGGAATTTTGGGAAAAAATAAAACGGATTTCACAGGGCCCTAGAATCCCATCCAGACAAAAACATGATTTTCTCAGCTTTTTTGCTATTTTTTATTAAACGTACCTACATTCAAGTGTTGATAAAAAAAAAAAGCATCAAGCTAAAATAAATAGATTTTTTTGTTTTGTTTTGTTCGTCTTGGTTATTTGAGCGTTAAGGGAACATTCCATTGTATCATTCTTCAAACATTAATGGAACGTTACTTTTGAATGTTCTCGGAACATTCCGAAACAAGCTGTAACATTTAAAAAACGTTACATGAACGTCCAATAAAACGTGTCAGGAGAAAAGATGTTTTTAAAGAACATTATTACAGACCAGATAACGTTGAACAAATGTTGTATTAACGTTACTGGAAGAACGTTTGTTCATAACTTTCCCTGTTAGCTGGGAGTGTGGTATGAGTTATAATAAATCAGTTTATAGATTTCATTTATTTAAAATGTGCAACACAGTGCTTGTGCCAGTTATCTATAGTCTAAATCAGTACAAGCAATATCAGGACGACGACAATAATAACTGCAGCTGTTATTTGCATAGTGCTTTCACAATACAAATCATTTCAAAGCAGCTTTACATAAAGTGCACGTTTTGTAATATTAGATTTCCGTGCAATGACATGCAACACACCTGTACCAGCATCACATCAAGGTAACCGCGTCATTAATCCTCCTCTGGGACGAGGCTGTGGCAGCCATGCGGGACGGTGCTAATCACGCTTCCCTGTTGCGGTGGTTGTGAAGGTCAGAGGTCAAATCTAACCACTAGAAACATATGATATATGGTGTGTAATTCGCAGCGCTCTCGTTATAAACGACCCTCCGCGGGGCTGTTTCCATGGCGACAGGTGCACTAGGGCATATATGCCCCGTCCGACTAACAGCGCACAAATCTCATGAATCAATCCATCATTACTGGGAGGAAGGGCTGCAAGATCATTATTTACGCATTTGCTCTAAAATCACTTAAAATACAGTAAAATCTAGTTTTAAAACACTAAATGAACAATAATTTTTTTTTTTTTGCGTTATAAGCACCAATATAACAACACTTAGCTACGTGTTTTACTAAAAGATTTTAATATCGCACATCAAAACTATGTGAATCATATTTATTCATTTTGATTTACATGAACCAATATTTATGCACATATATTTTACTAATATATGAAAAATGCCACAATGATTCACTGAAACAGACACTTCAAAGGAACCGATTCGCTGAAATCGAACCATTTTTCCTACTGAAAAAAATTTGGCGTAGAAGCAATTTTTTCACTCAGAAATTGCTAGTAAGTTTCACAAAAAAATGACAAAGAAACGGCATGTAACACACTGAATTAAACATGAAATTTAGTTAGTATTTCCTTGTAGGGCTGCACGATTATGACAAAAATCATAATTGTCGATTATTCCCTTGAAATTGTAATTGCGATTATTAATTACGATTATCACAATTTGCATTGAATGATGTTTTGAATAGCCATTGTTTGAAGCGACTGCATGCCATATTGTTAATCAAAATAAACAAGCTGAAAACACTTTTATTGCTTTTCTATGGCATTAAGCCTCAAATGTCAATGTGGTTTAGTTTCTTCTTTTAATAAAATTATTATATATTATACTGGTATTATAATGTTATACTAAAACTAAAATTGAGACAATGGAAAAAAAAAACCTTAAGATAACCTGTAGAAAGAAAAAAACACATTAAGCACACAGAATAATGTAAGTGGACGTTTTTTTTGGTAATTGCGCCTTTGAACGATTACATAATTGTGGCATCCGTAATTATAATTAATTGTGCAGTCCTATTTCCTCATAAAACGTACTCTAATATTCTTTATTTACGACTTTGAAACATCATTTTTCACAGCGTAGCAAAATTAAGACAAGCATTGAGAAACCGGTCAAATGCACAGTCATCAAACGCATTAAAATCATTGAGATATCGTTGCTTAATTTTATGTATTGGCACAAAAATATATGACGAATATCCTACATCCATCGGCCAACCCGGCAGGTTTGCACAGGCTCATCCTGATTATTCAAGAAGCTGTTGTGTTGGCCATCAGCATCGCTCACCTGCTGACACGCCATGTTACAGCCAACAAAGCCGCGCATTCAGTGTGCAAAACCCCGCCGCTCATCTCAAAGCCGCTCTGAATGCCTGCCATACCAGCGAGTGTAACCAGACCTTTGCAGATCTATAGTTTTGAATGAAAGCGGATGACAATAGCGGCTAACTGGAGCACAAACAACAGAGAACATTGCGTTTTACAGGAGGTACAGATGAACACAAAGACACTTTCATCAACAACTCTGTCCTTGTATTACAGTATTTGTGTTTGTTATGGTTTTGCTAATACACAATAATAATAAGGGGCTCATATTTGGTCCTTACATAACCTTAACCATCACTCAAAAACGTTCACAGAAGTCAAAGAAGAAATATTTTAGTAAATCATATGTACTGTAGGTGAATAAAGAGATGCTTATTAAAGGGGTCATGAACTGAGAAATCACATTTTCCTTGAGGTCATCATATTATAAGAATATCCTGTATGTTTCAGAACTGAAAACTTCCTTGTTAGTCCAAAAGCAGATTTTATTGTAACCAAGCCCAGAGAACGACTCGTTGCCTATAATAAATGGTGAAAGACCGCCACTGCAGAAGAAGATCAACGCCTACTTCATCATCACAACTTTGGCCCCGCCCACTGGCGTGTTAGTGAGATGACGAGGAGAGAAGAGCGAAACTAAAAATAACATTACCTTCCAAAGGATCCTAATGCTAGAAATGTACTTATTTATTTTCAGCAATGTGAATGTCTCAGTTGAGCATTATTTATTTGTATTCGCTACATTTCACTGTGGATTTCTTTGGTAAATCAGTCGCAATTTCAGCAATTACAGACTTTTACAATATGGACTCGACAGTAATGCCACAACATGTGAGTAACCGTGTTAATTCTAATGCCTGATCTGGGACCAGTGATTTCTGATATGTAATGATTCATGTACAGTCAGATGTTCTTTGTCTGTGTGTCAGTAAATCAAACCAGTGACTAAACGCTCAACTTCACAATGTTTCTCTTAGTAGATGAAAATAATCTGTTATTTAAACTGTGATTAAATTATATATAGAAAGCGATCAAAGAACGCTCCCTTTACAATCGCTGGAGCTGTCAATCAAACAGCGCGAGTTTATCAGTGACTGAGTTCTGGACTCTCGCCAAAACTCCCGTTATAATCAACTAATCTCTTATTTACATTGTGTTTGCACTGTTAGTTATGATGAAAGCATTCATTAGTGTGCAGAAATCTACTTGCAATGACGAGATCACTGCATTCATGCGCTCAACATGTCTGTGATCGGCTACAATGATCATCACTGCAACCTTTCATGCCACGATCTGAATATAATGCCATAGATCTAAATATAATGTCATAGATCTGAATATAATGCCATGATCTAAATATAATGCCATGATCTAAATATAATGCCATAGATCTAAATATAATGCCATAGATCTGAATATAATGCCATGATCTAAATATAATGCCATAGATCTGAATATAATGCCATAGATCTGAATATAATGCCATAGATCTGAATATAATGCCATAGATCTAAATATAATGCCATAGATCTGAATATAATGCCATGATCTAAATATAATGCCATGATCTAAATATAATGCCATAGATCTAAATATAATGCCATAGATCTGAATATAATGCCATGATCTAAATATAATGCCATAGATCTGAATATAATGCCATAGAT
Source organism: Coreius guichenoti (assembly GCA_039654105.1). Classification (NCBI taxonomy): domain Eukaryota; kingdom Metazoa; phylum Chordata; class Actinopteri; order Cypriniformes; family Gobionidae; genus Coreius; species Coreius guichenoti. The sequence continues at coordinate 1,333,187 of CM077170.1, read as the reverse complement.
CTGAATATAATGCCATAGATCTGAATATAATGCCATAGATCTAAATATAATGCCATAGATCTGAATATAATGCCATAGATCTGAATATAATGCCATAGATCTGAATATAATGCCATGATCTAAATATAATGCCATAGATCTAAATATAATGCCATAGATCTGAATATAATGCCATGATCTAAATATAATGCCATAGATCTGAATATAATGCCATAGATCTAAATATAATGCCATAGATCTGAATATAATGCCATAGATCTAAATATAATGCCATAGATCTGAATATAATGCCATAGATCTGAATATAACGCGACAGATCTGAATATAACGCGACAGATCTGAATATAACGCGACAGATCTGAATATAACGCAATAGATCTGAATATAATGCCATAGATCTGAATATAATGCGACAGATCTGAATATAATGCGACAGATCTGAATATAATGCCATAGATCTAAATATAATGCTATAACAACACTTTTCATGATTAGTTAACCTTGAGAGCTGTAATAGTAAAAACGTGCTAAAAGTTTGAGAGAGTTAAACGTAATACTTGTTTCATATGCAAAGATGTTAGCCAATCACAGCAGTGGGCGTTTACACTGAAGTCTCACAGCAGCCAATCACAGCAGTGGGCGTTTACACTGAAGTCTCACTACAGCCAATCACAGCAGTGGGCGTTTACACTGAAGTCTCACAGCAGCCAATCACAGCAGTGGGCGTTTACACTGAAGTCTCACTACAGCCAATCACAGCAGTGGGCGTTTACACTGAAGTCTCACTACAGCCAATCACAGCAGTGGGCGTTTACACTGAAGTCTCACTACAGCCAATCACAGCAGTGGGCGTTTACACTGGAGTCTCACAGCAGACACGCCCCTTCAAATAGAGCGTTCAAATCAGAGGCTAAAATCAGGGTTAGGAAAAATGCCTTTTATTTCTAAATTATGACAATTTTTGATGTAACCATCTATTTGCATTAGTTTATATCCAGCTGGTCGCTTTTATGCCTTTGTTATTGCATATTTAAAGCTAGTGACGTGAGAAATCACACTGATATGTTCATGCAGCAGACAGAAACATATTAACAAATCAGAAACGCATTTGATTTTTTATCTTTACTGTAATACATATTTTGTTATTTTGATTAGATAATCGTGTTCTAAAATAGAAGCAAATAAAGTGTGAGTATACATATACTGTACATATGCGTCTAATTTCAATGCTATGGCCTTTGTGTTGATTTTTATGATGACCGTCTTTAAGCATGACTGTTTGGATTTATATGAATTGGTAACACTTTACAATAAGAGTCCATCTGTAGGATTAACTAATAGGGATGCACAATATATCGGCCACCATATCGGTATCAGCCGATATATGTTCATTTTTAATATTATCAACCCAATAAGAAAATTTGGCCGATATATTAAAGCCGATAAATAATGGCTTATTTCCTTCAGGTGCGCACTGTTCACCATGATGGTTTGAATTACTTGAAATATGATTGGAATCACTTCAAAAAAGGAAAATACTGTTCAGTGCAACATGTGCAGCGCAAGTCTGTCATATCAGCTACATAAAATTATAATGAGAACATCATAATTGTGTGTTTGGGACATGGCTTTTAATGGTGAGACTTTTGTTTTTGTAATTAGGGTCTCAAAAAATATATAAAATTTGGATTTAGATTTATCGGCCAATATATCGGTTATCGGCTTTCAAATATAAAGAATTATCAGTTATCGGTAAAGGCCAAAATTTTCATATCAGTGCATCCCTATAAAAAAAAGGATCTTAAAATTATATAAAAATTATATAAAATCAAATTATATAAAAATTTGGATTTAGATTTTTCGGCCAATATATCGGTTATCGGCTTTTAAATATAAAGAATTATCGGTTATCGGTAAAGGCCAAAATTTTCATATCAGTGCATCCCTATAAAAAAAAGGATCTTAAAATTATATAAAAATTATATAAAATCAAATTATATAAAAATTTGGATTTAGATTTTTCGGCCAATATATCGGTTATCGGCTTTTAAATATAAAGAATTATCGGTTATCGGTAAAGGCCAAAATTTTCATATCAGTGCATCCCTATAAAAAAAGGATCTTAAAATTATATAAAATCAAATTATATAAAAATTTGGATTTAGATTTATCGGCCAATATATCGGTTATCGGCTTTTAAATATAAAGAATTATCAGTTATCGGTGCATCGCTATTAACTAAGGTTACTAAAAGTATTGTTCATTGTTAATTTCAATATTTACTAATACATTTTTACATTTTAAGAGTTGTAGCTCTTAACATTAGTTGATGCACTATGAACTAACTTGAATGATCAAGATATAATTCATATATTAATATTTATATTTAAAAAGTACATTAGATTTTCATGGTTCAGTACTTATTTATTTTTGTATTAAAGTTCAGCACTATGTGTTATGTTTGTTTTCATTCAGTATCCATTTAAAAAATATATATCAGTTGATTAATATGTTTTCGGCCAGTGTGCCCAACCTAGTTATCATTATCAGTAAAATCCACTATCGGTTGACCTCTCTTTTTTTTTTTAGCTATATCGGCCAGCCCTGGTTCCAATACTATTTTAGTGTCTGTTTTAACATTTGCCCACGAATGCGAGACATCTGTCAAACCTCCATTTCTCCAGACCTTTTGCTGGCAAGACCAACAAAACCACAAACCACCAAATGTGAAAGCAATTAAACTCTGTCACCACTAATATAACGCATTTTATCCTCAAGACCAACTTCATCACGTGCTTGATGTCAGGCTAATGTTGTTTACATGACATAATAATAATAGCCATCTATATGTGTTAAATAGAGAGCTTCATTGCACTCACAATGCCTTTAAAAAGAACTGTGATGAATGGAATCAGAGGGTAAAACCATGGTATTTTATACAATATTCATGTGTAAAGGTACTGACATAGTAATACTCCAAGAATACCATGCACAAAATCCACAGTAGTTTGTTATACTATTCTTCAAAAGTCTGGAAATGTGGTGAGAATACAATGAAGAGACACACAACTGACTGCGGTGAGGAAGATTACAGGCTTAGCCCAGAACAAAAACAATGGCGTCTTAAAGTAAAAATAAACTTAAACAGATCGTTAGCGTTTAAAAATAGTGTGTTCCTCGAAACTCCAGTGTAAGCTGCAGTTTCGGCAGGGAATGGAACGGAACGTATCCAGCGATATTAACGCTCCAAGCGCAATGACACATTTGAACGAGTCGCGTCTTAAAGAAACATCGACATCATAAAAAAATATTTTCTCTAAACGCGCCCACTGACAACAATACAGTTGATTTGCTCTAATAAACCATGAAGGAATCGTGAATCATAATTTGAAATAAATCCTGACTCAATTCCAGATTATCCAATAGCGCCATCTCATTTGATTCCTAGAGGATTCGTGTCTGATCCCATCATGATCCCTGTTGTTTAATCCCAACCCAAGGCCACTGTTCCTCCATTAACTGGATCTACACCAAAACACAGTCGATATAAAACAGAAATGAACGTGAAAAGCATATGTGATGATGTCACATCGCGCAACAGATCTAGCATTTAAATGATCGGAAGGTTTAGATCACCTTCATCGTGACAGTTTTCTTGCTTATTAATATTAATTCAAGTGTATCTGTTACACGGTAGCATATTTGTTGTCATTCTGGATTATATAAAATATCGCCGATTTAACCGCGCGATACATTCCGCGTAGCGATTTAGCGCGAGACATATTAACAAGCGATATTGTAACCGAAAATTCCTTAGGTAATACGACTAAAAAAAACAAACAAATAAATTATTGTTTAATATATTTAACCTCATTCTGAACGCAAACGTCGTCGCGATGTAAGTCGCGGCTGTTTTAAATATCGCTGAATCGTAGTACAGTCGTTCTGCTGTATCTGTAACATTGTATCGACTAGTTACATTCATGGTCACATTGATCAGCGTTGCTATGATCTTTTGTCGATTTCTTACCTCAGCGAGCGTCGACGTCGCGACCATCAGTAATATGAAAACCCCTCGACACCCCATTCTGCTCCTCTTCTCTGGGCTTCCAATAAATAGCGCTTTAGTTTATCGAGTTAATATATCCGTTTGGTGTAAAATGTCGGTGTGTGTTTCGTGTCGACTCCCAGAAGAATGCGATGCGCCTGCGATGAAGTCAGAGCAGCGCGTCATCTGACGCGCGCGGGAATGAATGTGCGGGAGGAGGGGGAGCAGGGAATACACTGAAAATACTGCAAACGAACATTAAAATAAAATCAAAGACTACACTTCGATCTACAACCTTTATTTTACCTTATTTTATAAATATTTTTCTTTTAATTTAAATATATATATATATATATTTTTTTACATAATTTATTTATTTATTTATTTCAGCTTGTGTGCCTGAAACATACATTTCAGGAGTAGGCTAATACAATATATTAATATAGTAATAACAAAAATATGCTACTCTTCAGATTTGTTTTTTTAATCATTTTATATTTTATTTTTTGTTGTTTATTTCAGCTTGTTTGCCTGAAATTGAATTTTTAGGAGTAATAAAATATATTAATATAGTAATAACAAAAATATGCTACTCTTCAGATTTGTTTTTAAATCTTTTTTTTGTTATTTTATTATTTTAATTTTTCAAATATAATCTTTTTTTTTTTTAAATTATACTTTATGTCGTTATTGCTCATCCAATACATGCATTTTATTTTACATTTGTAAAATAAATAAATAATGGCATTAAATGTATTGCAGATTTTGCGCAGAGCACGTCTGTTATTTGCTGCCCCCGTGTGGACGTCCAGAGGGTTTATAAATTAATCTATTTGTATTTTAATGGATGAATGTGAAAATTAGCTTTTAAAGGCCACAATGAATAAAACATAATGATAACAAATTGTGCAGCAGCAATAACTGTATGCATATACACCAATCAGGCATAACATTATGAGCACTAACAGGTGAAGTGAATAACACTGATCAACTCTTCATCACAGCATGTCATCCCATCCTGTTAGTGGGTGGGATATATTAGGCAGCAAGTGAACATTTTGTCCTCAAAGTTGATGTGTTAGAAGCAGGAAAAATGGGCAAGCGTAAGGATTTGAGCGAGTTTGACAAGGGACAAATTGTGATGGCTAGACGACTGGGTCAGAGCATCTCCAAAACTGCAGCTCTTGTGGGGTGTTCCCGGTCTGCAGTGGTCAGTATCTATCAAAAGTGCTCCAAGGAAGGAACAGTGGTGAACCGGCCACAGGGTCATGGGCGGCCAAGGCTCATTGATGCACGTGGGGAGCGAAGGCTGGCCCGTGTGGTCCGATCAAACAGACGAGCTACTGTAGCTCAAATTGCTCAAGAAGTTAATGCTGGTTCTGACAGAAAGGTGTCAGAATACACAGTGCATCGCAGTTTGTTGCGTATGGGGCTGCATAGCCGCAGACCAGTCAGGGTGCCCATGCTGACCCCTGTCCACCGCCGAAAGCACCAACAGTGGGCACGTGAGCATCAGAACTGGACCACGGAGCAATGGAAGAAGGTGGCCTGGTCTGATGAATCACGTTTTCTTTTACATCACGTGGATGGCCGGGTGTGTGTGCGTCGCTTACCTGGAGAACACATGGCACCAGGATGCACTATAGGAAGAAGGCAAGCTGGCGGAGGCAGTGTGATGCTTTGGGCAATGTTCTGCTGGGAAACCTTGGGTCCTGCCATCCATGTGGATGTTACTTTGACACGTACCACCTACCTAAGCATTGTTGCAGACCATGTACACCCTTCCATGGAAACGGTATTCCCTGGTGGCTGTGGCTCTTTGAGCCGGATAATGCGTCCTGCCACAAAGCAAAAATGGTTCAGGAATGGTTTGAGGAGCGCAACAACGAGTTTGAGGTGTTGACTTGGCCTCAAAATTCCCCAGATCTCAATCCAATCGAGCATCTGTGGGATGTGCTGAACAAACAAGTCCGATCCATGTAGGCCCCACCTCGCAACTTACAGGACTTAAAGGATCTGCTGCTAACATCTTGGTGCCAAATACCACAGCAGACCTTCAGGGGTCTAGTGGAGTCCATGCCTCAATGGGTCAGGGCTGTTTTGGCAGCAAAAGGGGGACCAATACAATATTAGGAAGGTTGTCAATGTTATTGCCGGATTGGTGTATGTGCATCACCAAAAAGAGCACGCATGCTTTTATTATGAAAGGTAACTGACATAAAAATGTTAAAGTGTGTTTGCAATTTTCACAATATGCTGCACTCACGCCATGTCGTAATTACCGTAATTTCGAGATGACAACACGTGACAATGCAACACCAAAACAGAGTCGGAACTCCCAGTTTACAAGTTGTAAATACGAGTTCCACGAGGAAGTGAACGCTTTTTACATTTGAAATCTCTGCATGAATGCACCTACAAACTACAAATACATACAAGTTGCCTTATTCATAATCATATTACTTCCTCAGTGGATTAATCAAGACGCATTGTAAGTATTTATAATGTTACTCTGTAGAACACATATGACGTTTATTCCCATATTAACAGTTAATTTCATTGCATTTTCATTTGTTAATAAAAGAAACAACACTGATTTTGAACAAAACGCATCACATTTATCAATGTGAGGCCTGTCCTGGTCTCACGCTGCTTGAAATAACTTTCATTAGATTTGTGAGACCATAAATGTCCATGGCATTAATAAAAATAAAAAAAAATTCCAAAAAAAAAAAATTCAAATCCCCATCTTTGAGCATCTTTGCGGTTGAAATCCTCTGCTTTATTCCCAGAGCGCTGGTCTTGTGTCATGCAGGGATTTTGTGCAATTCCGAGTGCAACTATCATCATCATTATCAGCAGCAGAACAAGGACACGAATGCAGGCTCATTTCCTGCTGTCGCCTGGATAGGGCGGAGGTGGGGAGTAGTTTGTGGCTCTGGGTGGAGTCGGTGTGTACGGAGGTGGCCGGAGATCAGGAGGATACATCTCATAATCATAGCTGTACGGAGGAGGAGGACCTGCCAAAGAGAGGACAGAACTGGCTCTTACTGGAGGGACAAGGAGGATATTTCCTGTTTATGATGGTTCAAAATATGCTCATCTTATTACATATGCACAAAGTGGATATAAAAGTCTACACACCCATGCTAAAACAGCTGGTTTTTCTGATGTAAAAAATGAAACAAAGATAAATCACATTAGAACTTTTGCACATTTAAAATGTAAAAATTACAACCTACATGCAACGCCACTAAAAACCAAAGTGACACGTTCCTTAAAGGGATAGTTAAACCAAAAATAAAAATTACCCATGATTTACTCCCCCTCAAGTCATCCTAGCTGTATATGACATTCTTCTTTCAGACAAATACATTCAGAGTTTTCCGTATATTATAATGGCAATGAATGGCTGTTTCTGTTTTAAAGTCCATAAAAGTGCATCAGTCCATCATAAAAGTGCATCTATCCATCATAAAAGTGCTCCACACGGCTCCGGGGGGTTAATAAAGGCCTTCTGAAGCGAAGCGATGCGTTTGTGTAAGAAAAAATATCCATATTTAAAACTTTACAAACTGTAATCTCTAACTTCCGCTAACTGTCGTACGCGCGTTCACGAGAAACTGGTGTTCCAGTATATGGCGTAGGACGCTCCGGTGAGAATATGTTAGTTCTCGCGAGAAGCAAGTTTTGTTTTGCTCTATCCTCTGCGCTTCTGCGTTCGTCACCGGAACTTACGCTGCGCCTGCGTCCTACGTCATACGCTGGAACGCTGGATATATTTTCTTACACAAACGCATTGCTTAGCTTCAGAAGGCCTTTATTAACCCCCTGGAGCCGTGTGGAGAACTTTTATGATGGATAGATGCACTTTTTATGATGGATAGGTGCACTTTTTATGATGGGTAGATGAACTTATGGACTTCAAAACAGAAACAGCCATTCACTGCCATTATAAAGCTTGGAAGAGCCAGGACATTTTTAATATAACTCCGATTTTATTCGTCTGAAAGAAGAATGTCATACACACCTAATGACTTGAGGGTGAGTAAATCATGGGGTAATTTTCATTTTTGGGTGAACTATCCCTTTAATAATTATGCATGAAGTATTATATATGCAAGTATTATATGAAAAAAATGATACAAAATGTTAGCTTGTAGTTCTGATTTAATGATGGTGAAAATCATCAGAGAAGGTTGTTTATTTAATGAAATAGATTGTGCATGTAAATAAACATGCTTTATGTCCTTTTAAATAAATACAAATACATTAATTTCCATAAAATAAATTTATTTTTCAAAAAAACCCAGCAATACTGTACATACAGAAGCAAACTTTGAAAGTAATTAGTGAAGGTGATCAAATCTATCAAAAATCCCTTAAACTTTCATTAAGGGGGTCAAAACTTTTGCACAATAAGACTATAGAGTATTTAAGCTGTCTGTCACTACTATCTAGTTTCTGGATGTTCATGAACCTTCAAAACGTCAGACATTAAAGGAATAAACAAAGGAACACGAACATTCCATTTTATCATTTTGCAAATGTTATGGGAACGTTGCCTAGGAAAACATGCTAATTCATGCTAACAACATAAAATCATGCAAGCAAACATGCTAAATCATGTTGGAGACATGCTAACAATGTGCTAATTCATGGTAGCAACATGCTAAACAATGCTAACAATATGCTAATTAATGCTAACATTGTGCTAATCATGTTAGCAATATGCTAATCATGCTGACAACACACTAAAATGTTAGCAATGTGATAAAAAAATATTTGCAACATGCTTAAACATACTAACAATGTGTTAAAACATGCTAGACATTAGACATGCTAGTAACATGCTAATTCATGCTAGCGCTGTATTAAAACATGCTAGGAAGCTTATAAAACGTTCAAGCTTTCTGACAAGGCTTCGTCAAGCCAACAGAGAAGTTTTCACAAACTTTACCATCTAGTTTCTGAATCGGAGACATCCGTCAGACATTAAAGGAACACGAACATTTCATTTGATCGTTTTGCAAACGTTATGGGAACGTTACTTTTGAATGTTCTCTGAAGTCGTAACATTTAAAAATTTTTTTAAAACATTTCGTGAACAATGAATACATGTTTTGTGAAGACCAGGTAACTTTTAAACAAACGTTCTATTAAAGCTACACTATGTATTTTTTCGCCACTAGGGGTTGCTCTTCAAAACAATAACAAAGGTGTAGATTGATGACACAGTGAATGAGCGTGGAATCATGGAACTTGTCGTCATATCGTTGGATCTAATAATGTTTATGGGGAAATAATGTTTATGGATGAGTGAATGCATTCATGTTTTTAACATGACTGTGGTATGAAGCAGGGTGTGATTACTAATAAGAGACAGATATCAGCGCCACACGCGAGTCCCGGGGGATATAAAGAAATGAGGGCATTATATTCTACCGAACTACCCGCAAGTGCTCAATTACTATTCATACAGGTCAGTTTATTTGACCAATTAAAACTGTGAGGAAACAGAATGCTGTTTCACTCGGTCTACACTATCAAAACTGCATTGGAGTGTGTTGAGAGTTATAATGTTATTGTGTGTGTTAGTTTGTTGGCTGTATGAGACTAGCACTAGCTACATCATACTGATGATATTCTAATACTTCATCGTGTTGAGCTACATAACATTGAATCGTTTTATGTACATTTGCTCACCCGTCTAATAAAGCACATGCAGAACGGCATCTCTGTCAAGGCGAAGTTTGTTGCGAAGCCTCGCCATCTCGAAAACGCCACGTCGATACTGGTCCTCTTTTGATTTCTCATTTTGTTCCTAAGTCTGCTTGCCTGCTTGTTTGAACGAAACTACAACAGCGTGCCACTAGACGTTACGCAGTTGTCCACGTCTGTTGCCGTGGTTTCTACGGCAGTAAAAGCAGAAACCGAGGGTAACGCGGATATGGAGCCATTGACAGGCGACTCCCTCACACGTCCCGGTTCCTTGGTTAAAAAAAAAAAAAAAAAAAAATTAAATTGCAATTTTCTCACGATTTACAAATAGTTTAGGGATGTGACGGTGAGGAAATTTTCCCACCGGTTAATCGACGTGTGACAACACCGGTAATACCGGTATCACCGGCGGGGGCTTTTAAATCACTAATTCTAAACCGAAAGTAAAAATGCACACAGCCGCTCGGGCATTCATAACGGTGCGGAGCAAAGCGAGTGTTTTCAGGCATGAACTGAAAACGCGCCAGTGGACACACACCGTGAATGACAGTGCGGCCGTAAATGCGTGCACCTGTGCGGCCGTGAATGAATGACTGTGCGGCCGTGCTCATTTTAGTTTCGGTTTAGAATTAGCGCCAATTCGGGGGCGGGTTGCTTGAATTGTTGTGTTTTTCCATTAAGAATAATAGGCTAATGAACCCACAACACAACATTATAATGACAAACTCACTTAAAGATGCGCTTTTACATTTAGCTTTGAAGCCAAATCTTCCGCGATCATCTTGTCTGTCAGCTCTTCGCTCTCGTGATGAATGAGATCTGACTCCTGCTGTGTTTGTGCTGCGACTCTCGTTCGGC
>CM077170.1:1300060-1317560 GCA_039654105.1 Coreius guichenoti | reverse complement strand
CATTAAAGACCAGACAATGTTCTATAAATGTTACAAAGACAAACTAAATTTAAGACTTTAATTTTACTAGGTAACTTTTATTTGTTTCTAAGTCATCGACCGTTTATTTAGGCTAAATAAAACAACCAATTGAATGTTTACTTGAACTACTTCCTAGTTCTATAACTTCTGAAATATGAAAATGCGTTACCGGCGAACAAGCAAAGCAGCAGCGAGTCCCGCACGAACTTCCAACTCTTCTGTGAACTCGGATTTTCCATAATGTTCCCGGAGATTTATGGAAATCAAACGCGTCTAAACAAACTCTCACATTTTAGTTGACAGTTCATTCATCCATGTGTTAAATCTCACTCTAAACGTCTGTGTTTGTCTGGCTGTCAGTTTCAGGCGCTTAAAATAAAGTAAATCTTTTATCCATAACGCCCCACGTGTTCCACGCGTCTCTCAGAACTTCTCCTTTGACTCCTTCCTCTTTGTCTTTCACCTCTTCCTTGCGCTGTTTTCTTTCCTCCGCTCGATCCCCTCCCCCAGGAACCCCGTCCGGCCGCGCATGGAGTCCGTCTGGATGCGACGCCGCCCGCCTCCACCGTCACGACTCATCATCATCATCACGAGCATAAACCGTGGCCGGTTACCTCAGGAACAACACAACAGCCGCACGATCGTTCCGGGAGCACGTTGGCCCTTTTCAATAGCTGCAAAATGCGGCATCATCTTCTCGCTGTAGTGTCCCTGAAGTCTATATTTAGGTCTCTCTTCTATCATGTTTTCACGAATCCTCTTGTGTGCAACATCCCTGACCTGAACACGAAGAGTAAACAAGAGCATCATATGCACGAGCTTAAGATCAGATAGTATTTATAGCCCCAATTCTTCATAATGTATCAAATGATGGTCTCTAGATCTAACATCTTTTATTTTTCCTCAAATCAGGATGTAAGCACATACTCAGGATTGGGGAAACTCACCATAAAACAAATCTGTAGTCAATCAATCAATCAATCAATCATTTATTTGAGAAATCTGAGATATGAATTTAAAAAAAAGTTAGTGGCATGACTTTTTATACAAGTTGAAAACTGCCCCAGACTTTTTACTGGTGAACACAACATACTTTTTTTGCCGAAAATTTGAGTTTATCCAACGTTTCATCTCTTTAAAGCAATCCAGCAAAGAATTTCAGACGCATTACTTCCTGCTTTAAAAGGAAGATACAACTGCATATCATCAGCATAATTATGATATGAAATGCCATATTTATTAAATATAGAGCCCAGCGGAATCATGTAAAGGGAAAAAAGTAACGGCCCTAAAGTAGAGCCCTGAGGTACCCCATGTAGATAATGGGAATGCTAGCTTATACACTATATTTCCAAAAGTTTTGGGACGCCTGCCTTTACATGCACATGAACTTTAATGACATCCCAATATGGAGTTGGCCCACCCTTAACAGCTTCAACTCTTCTGGGAAGGCATTCCACAAGGTTTAGGAGTGTTTATGGGAATTTTTGACCATTCTTCTAGAAGCGCATTTGTGAGGTCAGGCACTGATTTTGGACGAGAAGGCCTGGCTCGCAGTCTCCGCTCTAATTCATCCCAAAGGTGTTCTATCGGGTTGAGGTCAGGACTCTTTGCAGGCCAGTCAAGTTCCTCCACACCAGACTCACTCATCCATGTCTTTATGGACCGATGCTTTGTGCACTGGTGCGCAGTCATGTTGGGACAGGAAGGGGCCATCCCCAAACTGTTCCCAAGTTGGGAGCATGAAATTGTCCAAAATGTCTTGGTATGCTGAAGCATTAAGAGTTCCTTTCACTGGAACTAAGGGGCCAAGCCCAACCCCTGAAAAACAACCCCACACCATAATCCCCCCTCCACCAAACTTTACACTTTGCACAATGCAGTCAGGCAAGTACCGTTCTCATGGCAACCGCCAAACCCAGACTCGTCCATGGGATTGCCAGACAGAGAAGCGTGATTGGTCACTCCAGAGAACACGTCTCCACTGCTCTAGAGTCCAGTGGTGGCGTGCTTTACCCCACTGCATCCCACGCTTTGCATTGCACTTGGTGATGTAAGGCTTGGATGATCTGCTCGGCCATGGAAACCCATTCCATGAAGCTCTCTACACACTGTTCTTGAGCTAATCTGAAGGCCACATGAGGTTTGGAGGTCTGTAGCTATTGACTCTGCAGAAAGTTGGCGTCTTCTGCGCACTGTGACCCTCAGCATGCGCTGACCCCACTCTGTGATTTTACGTGGCCTAACACTTCGTGGATGAGTTGCTGTTGTTCCCAATTGCTTCCACTTTGTTATAATCCCACTAACAGTTGAGCGTGGAATATTTAGTAGTGAGGAAATGTCAGGAATGGACTTATTGCACAGGTGGCAACCTATCACGGTACCACGCTTGAGTTCACTGAGCTCCTGAGAGCGACCCATTCTTTCACAAATGTTTGTAGAAGCGTCTGCATGCCTAGTGCTTGATTTATACACCTGTGGCCATGAAGTGATTGAACACCTGAATTCAGTGATTTGGAGGGGCGTCCCAATACTTTGGGCAATATAGTGTTTGTCAACTACCCAAATGCAGTAGGTTATTGAGTCCACTATAAAAAAAAGTTATTTGAATGTTCCCTAAATGTTGCAAACATGTTACTTTTGAATGTTCTCTGAACATTCTGATTCTGAAATAGTAACATTTAAAAAATGTGAGATGAACATCCAGCTAAAATGTTTCAGAAAAAAAGTTCCATGAAAAATGTATAGATAATGTTTTTGTGCTAACGTTTTGAGAACATTATTAACTTAACATTTTACATTACTGAGTGCATTGCCAGAGTGAATGAATTGCAGAGTTCTGAGAACGTTCCCAACGTATGTTACTTGTAATAAAGAAAATATTTACATTTACGTCTTGCTTGTTTCACCCTGTGTAGTTTTCAGACAGTCAGATTTTCAGTAGAAGAGGCATTGCTATCATGGTGTGCAAAGTCACTTATTATTTTTCTGAGCATCTGGTTGTATGTATTATTCAGCAGAAGGACCGGCTGGGGTTGAACGCGCTTCCACTTGAACCACCCTTGTCACATAATAACTAAACCCCAGTGTCCTATTTAATTATTAAAGCTTGTTATATAACTAACTTCCTTGTTATAACCATTATTACCTGTGCGTGAGCCAGTCATGCAGTCTTTCTCTGAACAGCTGATGAGAGTGCTAATAAATAGCACTGAATTAATTTAATTGAATTGATTTCATTTGGCCCAGTGGACTTTAATGGTCTTGTTTATAAAACCCTGCAGCTTTGCATTAATTATTGTCATAACTAGATCTGGTCAGGATGATGCTCTTTTGACTTTATTTTAATGTATGCATGTATTTAAATATAATTATGTGCTTTGTTTGTCAAGCAATGTGCATAAATTTGTGTTCAGGCTTTATTAAAGTTAAGTTGCAATGTCTGGACAAAACAGATGTTAATATTATATTGGTATACCTTATAACTTATATATCTCCTGCTAAACTGTTTTACTTTACAGTTATCTGCATTTTATTATTTATTGTGCAACTGATTTGCATTTGTTCAAAACATGTGTATAGAAGCAAGTGAAATTTAAAGATAAAAGTCCAATTTATTTAATTTGTCAGTCCATAGCGTAGCGTTGCAATCCCCTGCATTACCTTCTTCCACCTCTAGGGGTCCTCAGACCAGGATTTAGACCCAGCCACACCCAAAATAAGCCAAAACAAATCATTTTTGTCCACAAATCAATGTGATACTTTATTCATAAACCTAAGATCATAGATATCGTATAAATACTCTAATATAATCTACATCCTTCAGTTATTTCAATAACAATAATAACAACAACAACAACAAATAGAAATACAATAATTATAAAAAAGCAACAAGATTATATTAAATGGGCTGTACAAAAATAAATAACGTTTGGATATTCTGTACAAAAAGACATTACAAAGATACCTTCTCAGAAGGCAGGAGAGGATTACTTATGAAGTAGTAGTAGGAGAGAAGTCCCTCACCGTATCTCCACACAATCACACAGAACTAACCCACACACACATTAAAAAACACGCACGAACACACTCTCTCCTCAGGTATAGAACCTATGCTCTTTGGTCACCCTCCCCCTTAAAAAATATGATCCCTCTTGATCGGGTATGGCTTTGCAAAATGTCTGAAAATATAGCTAAACGTAAAGCTAATGTGCATACTTAGTTATGAGGAAATGCATAATACCTGTTGTGGTGTTTGATTAGCAGCATGTGTGCCTAGCTGAGGTGAGATATGGCATTGATTTTGGCAAGAAAAAGGCATTTATTAAATATGTGCTTTGAGCCAGAGTGTGCAACATTTAAATGGAGAACCACTAGAGGGCACCTTATATAAAACATATATAAACCCTGGGAAAAAGACAATAGCTCCTATTTGTGACAAGTTAACCCTGTCTGTCTAGTCCAGCTTAGACAGACGGTACAAATGCATAGCTGTTTCATGCACTCATCCATCATACACACCCATGCACACTCAAAATCTACCATGCATGACACCAGCATCCAAAGCAGCAGAGGTGTTCGTATTCGCATCCTCCATCACAGCTGTCAAGACAGGTACACTGTGTGCCAGCTTTGTGCCCTGTACCCAGTGTTGGATGGGTGGGATTTGAAACACTGAAAGAAGTTTGGTTGCAGTCTCTGTCATAAGAGGGCCCTTTGAATCCAAAGACCTGTGCTTTTGTCAGCACCAACTTGCAAGGTTGTTACAAGCCGTTTCAACAGGGAGTCACGTTGCACAAATCCAGGAGAGGTCGTGGCCGATTTTTTGCGTTGCAGCTCTCATTAGGCAAAGTGCGACCATTGTGTCCGATGCAGCGCAGTTGACGCTTGCGAAAGCCTCTGCCACATGCTTTGGAACAATCGGACCACTCCCCGAGCAGCCATGATGGGCAAGCCTGCAAGGCACAGGGTTGTGATGACGCAGGGCGCAGCTCATCAGGACAGTCTTTTGACTGACGGCCGTAAGCATCAAGACAAAGGACGTCCCGCTTCTGGATACCACCACCGCAGGTCTGTGAACAGAGTCCCCACTCACGTAGGACCCATTCGGCATCTCCTGCTTCGCTAATGGCGTTAATGGACGGCCGGTTTGACCCACTGGGACGCGGAGCAAAGTAGCTGTACTTGACGCGAGGCCGCGGGGAATCACCGACTGACAACACCTGGATAGTAAGAGCCTCCGGTAAGGGAGCAAAGCTTCGGAGGCGCTCTAGTGGGGCAGAGGAACCGCTGTACCGCAGAAGTGAACCTTTCAGAGAGATATCAGTCTCTAAAGTCGTGAGCTTATAGTCGCCGTTCAGTAGGTACGTGCCATCTTGCCGACGAACTGCAAGGTAGCTATTGTCGTGGCGGCGGCCTCCAAGAGAGCGCTGCTTAACGTCTACGTGTGTGGCACCAGCTGGAATCGTCACTATATCTTGGTAGCCCGGCCTAAAGTGCAAAAACAAGCAAAGGTCAGTATAAACGGAAATCTGAGGAAATATGTTGGAAAACTAGGTAACAGGTTTTGGGCTTACTTAGAACGGTCCATTGATCCAGAGACTTTCTTGCAAGTAGATCCATCTCCTCCACAGATGCCGCATTTGTCGAAACGTTTGTTGGAACCAATGACCCGATCACAACCGGCCTTCACACACTGGCCTTGGACACAGACTGAGGTGGAATCTGGGGTGCATGGTGTTCCATCAGCCACCTGAAGGCATTGGAGGGAACCTCAGATTACACACTGGTCCTGTATCCACCAAAACATTTTACAACTCTCGGTAGGTCAGGCTTATAGAGACTCACCTTTGGCTTCAGAATGAAGAAGTACCCAGTTCCCTTTGCTCGGCACACCAACTTGCAGCGGTCCTTGGGAGAGACTCCCGCATACTTCGGCACCCACTCGACACCTTCACTTGAGCCAAATGACACTTGAGAGGAGAGGTCATTGTGGGCCAAACACTGCTCCTCACGGAAGGTCAAACCTGCGCAAATAAATACGGTTGAGTATAAAGCAGCTTGCATCTGGATTCATTGGTTGCATTAACAGTGACAAGAGCATCCCATACCATTGCTATCAGGGCAGACCTCTGTGTTGCAGGAACGGTACTGAATTCTCTTGCCCTCACAGTATTTGCCTCCATTTTTGGGTTGGGGACGGTCACAGTCCCTAAAAGAGTATTGCACACCTCCTCCACAGGTACGTGAGCAATCTCCCCAAGGTCCCCATGTTCCCCATCCGCCATTGACTGGAGTCTTAAAAGCAACAAGACATTGTAAGTAACAAATCAGAATGACAACACTTCCGTCAACAAATGGTACACCAAATGGTGCTCACCTGATATCTGGCAGCCTCTGCCTTGCTCAAACATCGTCCTGCCATACAGTAGCTTTCAGACCCGCAAGGCGTCCCATCAGCCCATGGAAAGTTCTTGGTTTGGCAGACCAGCAATCCATTTGAAGCCGTGACGGTGCACCAAAGTGCGGCACAAGTGGTGCTCAGGTCAGGACAGTGCTGGGATTCTTCTCCAAACGTGAGACGGCACTGTCTGTCGGCATCGTAAACTGAACCTGGCAGAGCCTGGGGCAGCTGCTGAGGCTTCTGGGGCTTGTCCAGTAAACACTGACCATGGCCATTGTCCAGGAAGGATGTGACCATCAGGGCACTGCAAGGAGACCAGGGCTGTAGCTGGTCCAGATTTGACAAGGTCGAGGCCATCATGTGGGCGCTCCACTGGTCACCGTTAACACTTGCACATTGTTTGGCATCATCATGGGGCATGTTGAATACGTGACCTACAGAACGAGAAGCACAATCATTGACTTGTTCTACACCTGCATGGTTGCTAGTTTTATATAGAAACATGGGAATGTACTTACCAAGCTCATGTGCAACGGTGAAGGCTGCCTGCAGGCCGTCATCTTCAACAATGGAGCAACTCCGATCAGGATCGCACACGGTTCCCACATCCGCCATCCCCAGGGTGTCACAAGAATGAGCTCCACAAAGATCCTGCACAATTCACAAATATGAGTTACGCTAAATAAAGCACTCAGATGAAACCAGGTGTGGTATATTAGGTGAGACTTACCTGTCTGGTGAACAGCACCGCTGTGTCGTAGTGCTCCGAGTCCCGGTCACTTGCGGGATTGTGCTGTTTTTGCCACTGGCAGAAGTTCCTAAGGGTAAGCGCCGCATTGGAGGACACCTGGGGGCCATGCTCTTCATCATACACAACAAGCAGCTTCACAACTGCCAGAGTGATTGAGTTGTGAATGGTAGGGTGTCGATACAGACGGGACGCCACCGCCATGATGGTCAGCAGATACGGTTTGAGCCCGGCACCATGAAACTCTGCCATTGACTGGTCTGCCACAATCATGATCTCCAAATAGCGAGGAGTGGACACAAAGCGACGGGATCGGTGGTGTGCTGGAGGATAGAAAGACAGTGATTGATTTTTTACAATGTTATTCAGTCTTTACTTAGGGCACTATTTCGTCTTTTTAAAAAACCCATGAAATGACTTTTCCCATGTTGATGATGGCTTGAGGTGCGTCCGAAATCGCGTACTTTTGAATTTGAACTTCGCGACCATTAAAAAAGTTTGTTCTATATAGTATGCATGTAATCTGGACGTACTACATCCCCCATGTTGGACGGCACCAAATGTAACCGGTCCTACTTGACCCGCTCCGAGCGGGATTCAAACCGGGGTCTCCGGCGTGGGAGGCGGGCGTGCCTCTTGAGTGAGGTTTACACACACAGCTCTTACTGGCCTACGTCCATTACACCAACAGGCTTTACTTTCCATGGTTTAATCACAATTTCCTACTTCCTATTGCTAGTCGGTGTCAGGTGATATTAGGGGGAGGGGCATTCTCATTCTAGAGTGCATTTCATTGCCTATGAGTGCAAGATGATGTCATCAATATTTATGGTCTGTTTTCCTGGGTTTAAATGTGTGTGCATAGATACTAAAATGTAAAATAAATGTACAATAAAGATTCCAAAAGAGTTTTTTGTGCAATTATGCCATTGGAGAACAATTTTTGGCTCCTCAAGGAAACTTTTAGTGAATAGTCCTTAAAAGAATGACATTTAAATACTGTTTTTCACTATTAAATATACTTTTTGTGCAGTGGGAAGGTTCCATTGCTGTTAAATGTTTCCTTATGGAAATATCAATCCCAATAAAAAGAACCTTTATTTTTAAAGAGTGTACATAAAATGCCTCAAAGCTTTGTAAATAGTGAAATAGTGAGATGTAATGGTGTCTTATAACTGAAAAGCGAGAGAGAGAGAGAGATAAAGCTATTGGGAGTTAATGCTGAGCTTGCTTGCTTCTTTATTTGACTAAGCTTCTGCTCCGCCCTGCTAATAACGTCTCCAAAACTTGCGCACTTTCACGAGAAACGTTGGCGGAAATACAAGTCCTCCGGTGCTGATCTGCGCAACATGCGGTACCAGGAGGAGAACTTCCACGTCTCTCCAGCCCATTCTCTCCCACCTCCCACTCCCCCCAACCCCACGTCCCCTTCCCTCCTCCTGCGTATTTGGAGAGATTTCTGCCCTCTCCAAGTTAACCCTCGCCTCGCTTTTGGAGATGGCTCTTCTGCGCTTCAGAAAAATGGTTAGAACTTGTGTGCAATTAACAATCGACTTTTACGCGATCTGGCGCGTAATGCGTTAAGGCAGACGCAGAACTCCTAAACCTGCTTAATTCGCTCCTCATGCGCCAGCGCGCACCCAGTGACGCGGAGTCACCGAGTTTATTCGGGTTACCGGAGGCGTGCGTGAAATATTACCGGAAAAGTCATCTCAGTCTCTCAATAATAATAAACGTCTCTAGGTACAAGACAGATAAAAACGAAGTTTTATTCTGCAATATTTACCTTTAGACTCAGATGGGATGGGCTCTGTGTCGGATTTGGTTGCAAATGGTTTCTCGGCGACCCGTTCCTCCTCCTCGTTCACCCCACACTTTGAAGCGTTCTCCTCAGCCCTTTTTCTTCTGCGGATGATATGGATGTCTCCATCTGAAGCCTGTCTGGTGGCGTTTGCGGGTTGGATGAAGTACTCTTCGCCGCCGACGTAGAAGCCGCCCCGCAGTCCGTCGCACAGATTGATCGCCGCAGCGGAAAGTTCTTCTCCGTTCACGGCGCCCGAGAAGAAGCAGCGCGCCTGTCCCGCGCTGTCAAACTCCTCGGACTCCGGTTTCCCCACCATCTGGAACACAAACCCAGGCGCTAAAAAGGTCTGATCCGGTTCCAGCACCAACACCATCTGATTTCCAAAGACGTCCAAGCGATAGATGCGTTTCTCGGACTCCTTTTCCCGTGCTTCTGCTGTATGGGTCGGTTCGGTGCCGTACGAGTCGAGCCGGACCGGCACCACAGTGCTCTCCTCCCACGCGCTCTGCGCCGCGTTTACGCACAGGGCTGCAACGAAACCCAGTATAACGCGCAAAAAAGACATTATATTCCTGTTGGGTAAAACGACAAATAAAATTATGGACACGATGGAAATCCTTGCAAAGTTTTAGTTCTTTGAGAATTCGACTCCCGGAGCTGAATATCACAGAAACAAAACCAGGTACCAATCCAGAGCTTAAAATGGAAATAAATAAAAGTATCGCAGTCTCTAACAGCAGCTGGAAACAAGACGAGTCTTAAAAAACCATCAAAAGTGGAGAGTTTGTCCCTGACTGTCTCCTCGAGTTTCAGCTGTCCTTCTGTCTTAGAAGCGAGAAGAAGCCCGGCTCTCTATATATGCTCCCGCGCGGGACCACCCCTTTCCCGAAGCCCCTTTGATCCGCTGCAGCCGAATCTAGTGCGTAACAGAGCGCTGGAGCACAGCCACAATCATCAATCATCACAGGACAACTCTTACGGCACAAAACTTCTCTTCTGACCCTTTTATTAGTCATTCGAACTCGTTATCTGTCTATATAGATATATACATACATACTCTGAGATTATGAAGTGCACTAATATGACAAGAGGGAGAATTCTCAATGTTCTCTGAACGTTCTGAACTTCCAGGTTTTTAAATTTTTAAATTCGAATGTTAAATTCAAAAGTAACATTCTGCGAACACAATGGGACTGTTACTTTTGAATGTTCTATGAACGTTCTAAAACAATGTAGCACTTAAAATGTAACATTTAAAACGTCCAACTAGAGAAAATATGTTTGTGCTGACGTTTTGAAAACACTATTAAAGACCAGATAACTTTGAACTGTTCATAACTTTGAGAGAACGTTCTGATAACGTTAAAGCCGAGGCGCGGCGCTGTTAAGGTGGACCGGCTCCTCTCCTCCAGAAACGCTTCTTGTGTAGGGCAGGAACTCCATCCAAAATTAATTATGAGCGGATTATGGCTCCCGCCTCACAGTGTCGGAGGAAATACTTTGTGTTTCGCGCGTTTAATGGGCCAAATTTAATTTACGCGGTCAGTGACCTTTCTAACAGAAAGTGCATGCCGTCCGAGAACAAACCCAAAGAGTTCTGAATTAAATTATTATTGAAAAATGAAGATTCACTCACATTACATAATGAAGCGTTATGTTTCATTGTTCTGAAGCGGATGCTTATGCGTAATAATGCATTTGCAATAAATATTTATGCAGAATATCTGACTTTGAGCGACATATAGGCAACAATAAGCTCATTTATGCATGCATATGCAACTTATTATGAACTAATGAATAGTTTTCAGTCAATCCTCAAGTTCAGAGAGTTGAAAGTCCACCTTAACTGACTTTAGTCTCATTTGGAAGTTCGACACAAATCCACCAGATGGCATTCATTCACTCTTGCTGTGTGT
Organism: Coreius guichenoti; assembly: GCA_039654105.1. Lineage (NCBI taxonomy): Eukaryota > Metazoa > Chordata > Actinopteri > Cypriniformes > Gobionidae > Coreius > Coreius guichenoti. The sequence continues at coordinate 1,306,668 of CM077170.1, read as the reverse complement.
GTGTGTGTGTGTGATCATATGGAAATTGACTTTTTCGAAAATTAATAGGCTCTCTACATTAATATCTAATTATAGATAATTATAGATTCTATAATAATTTTACATTAATCTATAATAATAGCTAATAAAATTACATCTATGATAATTGTACAGGTATAAAAATAGTTTAAGAAGAAAGTATAACATTACACACTGTATAGGTCAAATACCCACTTTAAGGTACAATAAATCAATTTATTAGTAATTTGGAAAATTATTAAATGAAAACACACACTATATAGCTATTATAATGTAAATTGTGCGGTCAGATAATGTTCAGTTTTATGTGTTTAATGTATTTAATGTTATTTGAGGCAGATTTCAGACAGCAGGTGGCGCACGAGCCTCATTTATGATCTCTTTAGATATTAGTCTGATAATATGTGCAGCAAATGTTGAGATCTGAGAGTTAATATTGAGCTCTTCAGCACAGTCTATTTTTAAAACAGTGAAACAGTGTTATTTTGTCAGCATATTACTACTAATAATACATTTTTTATATATTTATGGTAGGAAATTTACAAAATATCTTCATGGAACATGATCTTAATATCCTAATGATTTTTGGCATAAAAGAAAAATTGATAATTTTGACCCACACAATGTATTGTTGGCTATTTCCACAAATATACCCGTGAGATGCATGACTGGATTTGTGCTCCAGGGTCACATATGTTGTTTTTGTATGCTTATTGATGACTTTTGGCGTTTTACAAATTGTTTGGTGTCATAATTATACCATATGGGACCATTTATATGTAAAATAAATATGATGAAAAGAGGTTAATAGAGCGTTGAGGGAATGTTAGGAGAACGTTCTGGGAATGTTACGGGAAGGTTAGGAGAACGTTCTGCAAACCTAAAAAAAAAAACATTCTATTTCTGTTAGAAAAACTTTCCTGGCTAACCAACATTTTTTTTACAAATACATACAGTCAAACCAAAAATGATTCAGACACAGATATAATGTTTCTCTAGTGTGTGCAGGACACTATAGTTCATTTCTGTAAGTGAGGACAGCAAAATAAAGTCAACTGTGACATATTCTTCATACAGTGACTACCAGTAAAATTGATTTTATCAAATGATTGAGACACTTTGAGCTGAGCATGTTTTGCTGAAGTGTTTGTTCTTTAATTGCTAATGTGACCTTTGACACCACAGACTGAACTAAATGAAGCATTGCTTGTCATTGGTTGAGCTAAATTGGTATTATCTAATTGTGTTCTTAAATCTAACAGCTGATTGGTTGATTGTAATCCATTACACACCTTTCTATCAAAGTTATCTGACATTATCAAGATGAATTTGTTCTGACAGTTTGACTCTGAGTTCTTGTCATATTTTATTACCATTTTCTAAACTATAGTGAATAAACTGATAATGTGAGAAAATAAATTTTGGTTTGACTGTATAAATAATCTGGGAACCAAAAATTGTTGGCTTGGAATACATTTTAGTACAGGTATGTGTATCTCAAATGAAGGTATTCTCATGTAAGTGTCGATACACAGCAGTTTCCCATGTGACAACTTACCCCATAGGCTCAGCGTGTGTTAAATTAACTGTGTGTTTATATCCTGGGAATTTAATAACAGAGGAGATGCACGTTAGTGTTTTGGTGGTTTGCATCTATGCACCCATGTAGGAGGGGACGTTCTCGCGACCTTGCGCAACGTTCCCTAAAAGTTCTCTAAAGGTGATGAAAATCCCGAACCTTTACAGAACATTAGGGGCGTTCCTAAAACGTCCTCTTTCGGTTATGAAAGTGCTGCAGTTCAAGGTTCCTTATATGAGTTTAGGGGGACGTTCCATTTTGGTTATTCTATGGTCACACGGCAACGTTACAAAGAGGACATTTGGGATGTTAACAGAACGTTCTCATACGGTTCCCTGTTAGTCAGATGGGGACGTTTCATTCGGGACTGCGCTGCAGTTCAAGGTTCCTTATATGAGTTTAGGGGGACGTTCCATTTTGGTTATTTTATGGTCACACGGCAACGTTACAAAGAGGACATTTGGGACGTTAACAGAACGTTCTCATACGGTTCCGTTAGTCAGATGGGGACGTTTCATTCGGGACTGCGCTGCAACATATCTTGTTCAGTGCTCAGTCTCTACACTACATTCCCGTAACGTTTGCAGGACCTTTAGGGGACATTTTTCTGGTCCTATTTAGGTCCTTTCATCACGTTTACTGAATGTTTTCAGAACATGTTTGTGTGAATCTATGCACACTGGACTGCTTTGCAAACGAGGGTCAGTAAACGCGGGATTTGCACAAAAGTTGCTTCTCAAAGATGGATCAATACCAACTCTTTGTCCAACTTCATATTCAGAACATGTAAGTACCGCACGTTATATTTTGTGAATATACACAAATGGCCTTTGTGAATGTGCTAATGTGGCTAAAGTTACCATTCTGAAAGCATTCAGTAAACGTGATGGAAGGACCTAAACAGGACCAAAAAATAACATTCTAGGTTGGTCCCCTAAAGGTCCTGCAAACATTATGGGAATGTAGTGTACAGACCTAGAGGGAATGTCCTATAGTAATGGTCCCCTTAACATTCCCAGAGCGTCCTGAATGTTCCCTGAAGGTCCGCCAAATAACGTCCCCCGACCCTTTAAAGAACTCCACATCATGACCGTCTCAGAACGCTCTGGGAACGTTACCAGGCGACACCCTTGACACCAGCAGGGACGTTCTGAGAACATCAAATTTCCAAATAAAATATGGTCCCCTAAACATTCCCAGAGCGTCCTGAATGTTCTGTGAAGGTCCGCCAAATAACGTCCCCCAACCCTTTAAAGAACTCCACATCATGACCGTCTCAAAACGCTCTGGGAACGTTACCAGGCGACGCCTTTGACACAAGCAGAGATGTTCTGAGAACATCAAATTTCCAAATAAAATATGGTCCCCTAAATGTTTCGAGAACATCCTGAATGTTCCGTGAAGGTCCGCCAAATAACATTCCCGAACCCTTTAAAGAACTCCACATCATGACCGTCTCAGAACGCTCTGGGAACGTTACCAGGCGACACCCTTGACACCAGCAGGGACGTTCTGAGAACATCAAATTTCCAAATAAAATATGGTCCCCTAAACATTCCCAGAGCGTCCTGAATGTTCTGTGAAGGTCCGCCAAATAACGTCCCCTAACCCTTTAAAGAACTCCACATCATGACCGTCTCGGAACGCTCTGGGAATGTTACCAGGCGACGCCCTTGACACCAGCGGGGACGTTCTGAGAACGTTCTGGGAACGTAAAAATTTCTAGCGGGGCATAAATTATACCTAAACCCGGTCTGAGAAATATTCACTGGAGTAAAGCGTGTGACAACTTGCTCCACCCTCTTGTTCTTGATCAAATATATTAAAATCAGTTCTTGCAGTCTTCTAGTTTAAAGTTCATGTTCATGTTCATGTAGGATTTAAGATGAAAAAATACTTACGGAAGCATTGTGTTGAGGTTAGTGTCATGTTTAATAAAGGGTTCAGGGTATTTCACCCTTTCATGAACTGAAAGGGTTTATTGGTTCCATTTGATAAACTAGTTAGAGATGTTAAAGTTAAATCTCAATTCTGTCAACATTTACTCAGCCTCAAAAGAAGAATGTTGGAAACCAAACAGTTTCTGGTCACTATTGGGGAAAAAAAAAAAAAATACTATGGAAGTCAATGGGGTCCAAAATATGTTCTCAAAAAGAAACCTGAGGGTGAGTAAATAATGACAGAATTTAGATTTTATTTGATGTACTATCCCTTTAAACAAACAGTGAAACGACATTGGCAACAAATGAATCAATAAAATGCAAACTTTTAAATATAGCGCTTTGTTTTATATACACATATATTCATGAAGATGGCTAAAAAAAACATTTTTCTTCAAAAGGAACTATTCTGCTCACTCATATTCCTAGTTAAATAGTATTTATGAGACAAAATGACTGTAACAATAAATAAATTCATCATGTGTTTCTTTTTTTTTTTCACATACCAGTTGTACAAACAATAAATTATAAAAATCAGTGCTGTGTATTTTCAGTGAAATGGCCATTGAGACGGTAAAACAGTACGGCATACGTGGAGGAAAGAGATGAAATCTTGGAAAAAAGTTAATTCGGCTGAAATGAATCGCCTTAAACAACTTCAGCAGTCAACGTGAGGCGCATAAAAGCAATAATCTGCAAGATTATTATGACCATTTGACCATAACGTCACTGATGAATCGTTCAAAATAAGAGCGGGAACACACATTAAAGTTCGTGTTGACTTTCTGCTGGTCATAATAACACACACACACGTGAATCACACATGTGATACTGAATGATCTGGACACACATCTGAGAAGTGGCGTTCATTTGCATGAGCGTTTGCATATGTAAATAAGACATGGAAACATCTGACTGAACTGAGGCGTAACAGGATTTAAAGCAATGTTCTGGATCTGTTGAATAGCTTCAAAGATTGTGTTTACGGTAACACACTTACACTGGACGTCTATGGGGCAAGACATTAAAATATACACACATCGACACAAGACTTGTTAAACATTTCACCTCGTCTGTGCAAAGTTATATAATTCAACTCCAACTCAGCCAAGAGGACATTCACACAAAAAAGAGATTTTTGCATTTAAAACACAAGAAGAAGCACGTTTACATGGAAAACAATGGAAGAGAAGGGGGTTGGAATGAAAAAACATGCCCGTTATGATCCGAATAACACATTTCTGTACATTGCAATTAGTATACAGGCTTTTTCTGCTTTAACCTGCCCCATAGACGTCCATTTAAAGTGTTTTACTTAGAAACAAATTACATAGAAACACTTTACAATAAGGTTACATTTAGTTAACGGCATTAGTTTCCATCCAGAGTTGCGAATTTAACTTATGCACAATATTGGAATATCGCATAAAACATTTACGAATAAAGCAGCGCTTCCATCCCATGTGTTCAAGAGAACAAAATCAACACACAATATCAGTAATAAACTGTAAGTTGCTGTTTTCCCTCCATCATAAATGAGTGTCGTCTCAGGGCGTCAGGCGAAACACACACACACACACACTCAAAAACACACACACACACACACACACACACACACACACACACACACACACACACACACACACACACACACACACACACACACACATCATAAATGAGTGTCATCTCAGAGCGCCAGGCGAAACACACACACACTCACACCCACAGACATCATAAATGAGTGTCGTCTCAGAGCGTCAGGCGAAACACACTCTCACACACACACACACACACACACACACACACACAGAGCATCAGGCGAAACACACACACATCATAAATGAGTGTTGTCTCAGAGCATCAGGCGAAACACACACACACACACACACATCATAAATGAGTGTCGTCTCAGAGCGTCAGGCGAAACACACACACACACTCACACACACAAACACTCACAAACACTCACAAACACTCACAAACACTCACAAACACTCACAAACACTCACAAACACTCACAAACACTCACAAACACTCACAAACACTCAGAGTGTCAGGTGAAACACAATAAACGCTGTCATGTTGTCTTGCGTTGGGATGCTGGTGTTTGGGAACACAATCACGTGAGACGCTTCTGGAGGAATACACACACACACACACACACACACACACACACACACACACACACACGCTTCTGGAGGAATTAAACTAAATCATTCTGATCACAAACTTTGACTCAGGCGTTTCAGAGCCACCAAACCAACATTTCAGATGCTGCGATGTGATTGGTCCTCTGGTTAGGCCAGTTATCCAATCACAGCCTCTGCTGAGGTGAAGCCACCTGAGGGTTTGAGGGATTTCGTCGGTAAATGTGTTTCCATCGTAATTTATGTGCATGTCTTCTTATCGGACAGAAAATGTATACGCCTCAATTGAGTGCAAATATGTGCATTTTTAGAGTTTATGCATTTCCATCCAACACAATATCCCAAATTGTGCATAAAAATAGGTGGATGGAAACATAGCTAGTGTTAATTTCAACAATGCCCACTTGTAGTTTTATTAACTAACAAATGGAGCTTTATTGTAAAGTGTTACTAGCTTATTCTGAACCCAGAACATTCCTCTAAACAGCACAGACATGTAAACAGCGCGATCGGTTGGCGTTATTGCGAGTATCGAGGGCACACAGTGTCGTTCTCCAGCCCTGAACTGAGGAAATGACGCACACATTTAAATCACAGAGCCCTGTTTCATTTTTCCGTAACAAAGATCAGTTCATTGGGGAGTTTAAGACTCAAACGGACATGAGCATCAGCTCAAACCCTGGAAATCAGTCTTCGTTAAAAACCCTTATGAGACTGAGCGTTCCACTCCTGACCCTCGGGTATTCTAGACCCTTAATGAGACGTTCACACTGGCAGCCATTTTCATGTCATTTTCAGTGAGCGTTGACAATCTGAGGCGACCGAGTTTAACTCAGCTCCGCTTCATGCAAATGAGCTGTGATGTAATGCAGCGACGACCAATGGGAGCGCAGCTGAGCAGACCCGCACGATAATCTCATAATT
>CM077170.1:1252560-1295060 GCA_039654105.1 Coreius guichenoti | reverse complement strand
TTGTGATTTTTCTCTTCTTTCATGTTGATAGTTAATGTTCTCTCAGGGAAAACAAAGGAACATTTCTTACTTCTGTAAATCACATTAAACATGTCTCAAGCTATGAAAGAGAATCAGAAAGCGTTAGATTTCCAGATGTGAGAGAGTAGATCTAGATGAGCGCCTGTGTGTTTCTATCCACTCCGGCCTATTTTGGGGCCAATAGAGAACAATAGAAGTGTAATGTCCTCATTGTGTGTTTTCTAACCTCTTCTTGGTGAAATTTCCAGCCACTTTGATGCAGCCGTTGCCGTCGCCGCCGCATACGCCACACTTGTCGTACTGAAGTTTGGAGCCGATAATCCCGTCGCAGCCGGTGCGAACACACTTCCCTTTCACACACACAGAACTGCTGTACGGCCGGCACTCCGTCCCATCAACCACCTGCAGAAAAACAGACAAAACTCACTTTGGTGCTCATCTATGAAATCTCACAAGACTTTTTCACATGCTCAGGGTTTGATAAATATATCACTAGCAAAAAGTACCAAAAGGACTATGGTAATACCATGTTTTGGTAACAGGGAATGTTCTCAAAATGTTGTGGCAAGATCTTTAATAACGGTCTTTCATTTTATACATTGTTCATGGAATGTTTCAAACATTTTTTAAATGTTACAGCTTGTTTCGGAATGTTCAAAGAACATTCAAAAGTAACATTCCATCAATGTTTGAAGAATGATACAGTGGAATGTTACATTTAAACGTTTAAAAACGGAATGTTCAGAAACAAACTTAATAAGCTAGTATGAAAATTAGAAAAACGTTCTTATATTTTTGTAAGCTGTGGTTTTCCTTCAAGTTAACAGAAATATGTTTAAAGAACGTTTTGTTAATGTTCTCATTAAATGATGAAAATGGTATTTCTGAATGCTCTCTGGACGTAACGTTTTAAAAATGTTTTTTCTTGGTTATGTGAACGTTAAGGAAACATTCCACTGTATCATTCTTCAAACATTATGGGAACGTTACTTATGAATGTTCTCTGAAACAAATAGTAACATTTTTTAAAATGTCAGACAAATATCCAACTAAAATGTTTCAGAAATGATGTATGTATAAATACCAGATCAACTTTGAACATTTGATTAACATTTCTGCGATTGAGAGAATTTTGCCAGGACGTTCAGAGAACATTCCCTGTTTTGAAGTAGTGACATTTAAAAAACCACATTACATGGTACTTCAAAGAATACCATGATATCATGTCCAAAAGCGCTGGAAAGGTTCAGTCGTGATCTGATATATCTCGCTCACCCTCTGTGCGAACACTACGTAGTATCCCGTCCCTTTGGCCCTGCAGGTGAGTTTGCACATGTCTTTGGGAAGAACGCCGGCAAACTTCGGCACCCATTCCACGAAGGTCTTGACTCCTTTAGGATCCGTCTGAGGGCCGTTACGCACCTCACACTGCTCCTGTCTGAAGCTCTTACCTGACAAACACATGAAACACACTCTGAAGTTTCCAACTGAAGCTGAACCGCTCACACACAACGTTTGTTTTGCAGTGCATTGTGCATCTAAAGCACTTTGTATATTTTTACAGTTTTTAATAAAAATATTAACATATTTGTGTAGTTGACATGAAATGTGTTTACTACTTAAATCAGTCTAGAATGCTTTGCTGGTCTGATCTGGTTTAAGCTGGTCTCCCCGTCTGACCAGCGTAGACCAGCAAATCAGTTTAGACCGGTTTAAATTCAGTTTAGACATTTATTTCCAGCAGGGAATTCTTTTATAATTATTATTTAGGTAATTTTCATGAGATCAAATTTAAAAAAAAAAAAAAAAAATGGAATAAATTCTTTTATTTTATACATTTTTTTATTAATTTTATTTTTTAATCAACAATGATATTATTAAATATATTATTAATATTATTATTTTTGTTATCATTACTATTATTTTCTAATTAAATGTATCTTATTAAAGTGCCATGACTGTCATTAACATTGTTATATATGTAACAATATATGTAATACTATATAATCAAATGAACTGAAATAGTATATGGATTTGTTTTTTTCAATTTATTTATTTATTTTTTTAAAATTTTTATAGTTTCTTATAAACAATAAAAATGGTATTAAATATATTCTTCTTATTATTTATTAAGCTTATCTTTATTAAAGTGCAATGACTGTTTATTCTTCTATTATTATTATAATTTTAATAAATACAAAATAATTAGCAAATTTTTAATAGTTTAATTATTAACAACAACAACATTAAATACATTATTCTTATTAATATTAAGTGTTTTGTTATCATTACTATTATTGTTTTAATCATTAATTTAATTTTATTGAATTATTTCTTTGTTTTTATTATATTTTTTAAAATTATTTTATTATTTTTAAGTGTATCTTTATTAAAGTGCCATGACTGTCATTAATATTATTATGTCATTTTTCATTAACTTTTTTATTAAATTATTATTATTTTAATTATAATTTTAATAAATTAAAAAAATAACATTTTTAATAGTTTAAATATTAACAATAATATTATGAAATATATTATTCTTATTAATATTAAATGTTTTACCATCATTACTATTATTGTTTTAATCATTAAGTTACTTTCATTAAAGTGCAATGACCATAATTAATATAAAGTTTGAGTTAAAAAAAGCATATCTTTAAAAAAAATCATGCTATACAGGACAATTCAAATTCAAAAGTGAAAACAAAACGGTGAATAAAATGCTGAACAGATACAGTGACTGAATGATTTACAGCATCTTTGCTTTATACATTCATATACCGTACATTTTAACCTAAAATCTTGATGTTGATTAAAAAACACTCATGGCAATGCATCAACTACCTATTTATTATCATTTTTTCTCGACTGCATTCTGTGATTACTGTATCTGTAAGGGATCTACTGTACGTGACGCTGCCTTAGAATCTGTTGCATGATTTGTGTGTATCTGAGGACACTCACTGGCTGACGGGCACGGCGTGACGTTACAGGACCTGTAGACGGCTCTCTTTCCCGTGCAGTAGCGTCCGTTGTTTCGGGGAGGAGGGTTGTTGCAGAGACGATGAGCAAACTGGACGCCGCCGCCGCAGGAGCGGGAACATGAACCCCACGGACCCCAGGAGCTCCAGCTGCCGTGGTTAGACGTCTGCCACACGGACCGTTAGAGAGTTACAATGGGGGATAATCAGACATACATAAAACATAAACGGACTCATTCCCAGTTAACAGGAACAAACGTTCTTCCAGTAACATCAATAGAATGTTCATTCAAAGTTAGGAACCCTTAAACTCGGGTCTTTATCGACCCGGGACGTCATTCACTACCTATTTTTTACAGTTAGACATCAACCTTCTTAGTATTCCTCAAACTACTCATTATAAACAACATAACAAGGGAAAAAAGCCTGTTTTCTAATTATTTTTTGTAAGAAGTGTATCGGGTCACTAGAGACCCGGGGTATGTAATAGTGTAAGTATATTTTTTTCTGCGCAACAACTGAATCTCTGATGACTCAATAAGTGCAGTTCACCTTTATTTTTATTTATTATGTCTGATACACAATGATGTCGAAGTTTCACTCATAATAAAACAAAAGAGATGGTGGATCTGAAGAAGAAGCTGCCAGAGATCAAAATATTGATTTTGAAGACGTTGAAAACGATAGTTTTGAGAATATGGTTGAGATATTAAATGAGCTCTGATGAGGACAGTGATGATGGGAAAAATCATCTGCTCAAATTTAACCCTTCCAAGTTACAAAAGGTAACGAAATGTGCTTAATTTTCTTCTTTTGTAATTGTTATTAAAATTTCAGTAGAGATTTATAATATGTGGCGTTTAGTGTTAGATACAGATCCGGGTCGCAGAATATGTAATAATGATTGGCGAAACATTCATGCATTTAAGCGTTAATAATGTTCTCAAAATGTTAGCAAAAAAGATTATTTATACATCATTCATGGAACTGTTTTAGTTGGACATTCGTTTAATGTTTTTTAAATGTTACTATTTGTTTCAGAATGTTCAGAGAAAAGAATGTTTCCGTGACAACCCTAAAATTTACATAAACCCCGCCCCCGGGAACATGTTGAGAAGAGGAAGACGACATAAAGCAAGACGACAACATAAGTTATAACCGTAATTAAACTAAACTATACCTGTTCTCTCTTCATGCAGCAGATATTCTCTGGCTCTGTGCATCTTACAACAGTTCCCACACCAGCCATTTATAGATTATCATGACAGAACATGCTAATCGATGAGTTGAAGATAGTAACTCATAAATTCATCAACTATCCATTCAGAAACGTCCTGTCTCATTCTACATGTTGTCACTTCTTCTTGAGTCTCTCCATCATTGTCCGACTCCGGTTTGAACATAAAAGGCTGAACAGTTTCGGACATTTTCAGTGTGTGTCTGCGTGAGGTAATCGGAGCTGCTAACACGAGCTCTTGAAGCTCCGCCCTCTTCTTGAATGTGGGCGGGGAGTAGCAGCTCATTTGCATTCAAAGGGACACACAAAAACGGCTCACCCTCAAAAGTGACAATTTTAACATGCTATAAAAAATTATCTGTGGGGTATTTTGAGCTAAAATTCACACACACAATCTGGGGACATCAGAGACTTATTTTACATCTTATTTTACATAGGACCCCTTTAATGGGAATATTAACATATATTTTTTGTTAGCTGGGCTGTTCTTTAACATCTTGTGTAACATCTTAAGGATTCAGTGACATGAATGGGCAGAAATGGGACAGAAGCGAGTGTTTTATGTAAAAGGTTGAGCACATTCATTCACCGACCTGCAGTAAACAAGCCCAAAACACCCAAAACGAGCGAGACACCTGAACACTGGACATTCAGCGAGAGGAAGGGTGTGTGAAAGAGACAGCAGAACCGCATTTCCTCACTCCATGCGACAAACAAACACGCATGCATCACACAAGGGGAACATTCTTCATCGGGACCAAAATGAGTCCCTAAAACACTTAATGACCTCTGAGACGCGGATAAAAATACCCAGACCAGCCGGCCAGCCGAGAGGATTGCCAGTTAAATGTGTTTGATACTAATCTAGTTAACTCAGAACAGCCTGACACACGAGGATAACAGTGTTAAGAGAGGAAGGGCTAACAACGTCTGTGTGAATCAAATGAATCTTTTTATCCAGCAAGGACGCATTAAATTGATCAAAAGTGCGTTTGTAATGTTACAAAAGATTCTATTTCAAACAAATGCTGTTCTCTTTCTAGTCATCAAAGAATCCTGGAAAATAAAATAGATCACAGTTTCCACACTGTTTTCAACATTAATAATTATAAATGTTTCTTGAGCATTAAATCATCATATGAGAATGATTTGTGAAGGATCATGTGACACTGAAGACTGGAGTAATGATGATAAATTCAGCTTTGATCACAGGAATAAATTACACTTTACTATATATTCACAAAGAGAACAGCTGCTTTACATTGGAATAATATTTCACTGTTTTTACTGTATTTTTGATCAAATAAACGCAGTCTTGTGAGCAGAAGAGACCTCAAACATGTGAATGGTAATGTGACAAGCATCAAAAGCACGACTTCTTCTCAGTAGTTTGAAGCTATTCTGAAGGTGAACATCTGATAAACAGAAGAGGAATTAATGATGAAGCGAGGGAGAAAGCAGCATGAGAGAGAGATTGATCGACGTGTCTGAAGAACTGCAGGAATTCCCCACTGAAATACAGAGACCGCAGAACTCATCTAAACCAGAGATATCTGATGTTTATTATGTGAACCGGTGAGAGAGATCAATCATTTAAAGCTCAGAGAAACACTGGAAACCAGATGGATAACAAACATGGGTGTGGTTAAAACAGACAAACCAATGAACAAACCAAAGTTGTTTAGAGACATAACAGAATGAAGAGCAGTAGAAGCAAGACAACCAGCTTTATTTTGATTGTCCCTATTCTACTAACTAGAAGCAACCACTTGTCAACTCACACAGAGTATTAGTAGACTGTTAGGTTAGGGTTAGTAGAATAAGTTGACAATTAGTCTTATTTTAATAATGTATTAGTAAATGATGAAAGTAACATTTACTAAGATTAATACATGTATGTGGGACTGATTTTATCAAAATACGGTTGGTAAATAAGAGGGACTGATGACGTCAGCTGAGAGTAAAGTCCATTAAAATATCATCTAGACAAACTTTGTTGGCTTGAGAAAGTAGTTTAAAAACCTTGAAGTTTGAAGGTTTTAAATTTAAAAGCTTTAAAAACTTGAAATTTGAAGCAGTTTGAAGTTCCTAAAAGCTTGACGTTTGAAGGTTTTAAGTTTGAAATAGTTTTAAAAGCTTTACGTTTGAAGGTTTTAAGTTTGAAATAGTTTTAAAAGCTTTAAGTTTGAAAGTTTTACGTTTGAAATAGTTTTAAAAGCTTTAAGTTTGAAATAGTTTTAAAAGCTTTAAGTTTGAAGGTTTTAAGTTTGAAATAGTTTTAAAAGCTTTAAGTTTGAAAGTTTTACGTCTGAAATAGTTTTAAAAGCTTTAAGTCTGAAGGTTAAGTTTTGAAATAGTTTTAAAAGCTTTAAGTTTGAAAGTTTTACGTTTGAAATAGTTTTAAAAGCTTTAAGTTTGAAGGTTTTAAGTTTGAAATAGTTTTAAAAGCTTTACGTTTAAAGCAGTTTTAAGTTTGAAATAGTTTGAAGGTTTTAAGTTTAAAATAGTTTTAAAAGCTTTAAGTTTGAAAGTTTTACGTTTGAAATAGTTTTAAAAGCTTTAAGTTTGAAGGTTTTAAGTTTGAAATAGTTTTAAAAGCTTTAAGTTTGAAGGTTTTAAGTTTTGAAATAGTTTTAAAAGCTTTAAGTTCGAAGGTTTTAAGTTTGAAATAGTTTTAAAAGCTTTACGTTTAAAGCAGTTTTAAGTTTGAAATAGTTTGAAGGTTTTAAGTTTAAAATAGTTTTAAAAGCTTTAAGTTTGAAAGTTTTACGTTTGAAATAGTTTTAAAAGCTTTAAGTTTGAAGGTTTTAAGTTTTAAATAGTTTTAAAAGCTTTAAGTTTGAAATAGTTTTAAAAGCTTTAAGTCTGAAGGTTTTAAGTTTGAAAATAGTTTTAAAAGCTTTAAGTTTGAAAGTTTTATGTTTGAAATAGTTTTAAAAGCTTTAAGTTTGAAGGTTTTAAGTTTGAAATAGTTTTAAAAGCTTTATGTTTGAAGGTTTTAAGTTTGAAATAGTTTTAAAAGCTTTAAGTTTGAAAGTTTTAAGTTTGAAATAGTTTTAAAAGCTTTAAGTTTGAAAGTTTTACGTCTGAAATAGTTTTAAAAGCTTTAAGTTTGAAATAGTTTTAAAAGCTTTAAGTTTGAAGGTTTTAAGTTTGAAAATAGTTTTAAAAGCTTTAAGTTTGAAAGTTTTAAGTTTGAAAATAGTTTTAAAAGCTTTAAGTTTGAAAGTTTTACGTCTGAAATAGTTTAAAAAACTTTAAGTCTGAAGGTTTTAAGTTTTGAAATAGTTTTAAAAGCTTTAAGTTTGAAAGTTTTACGTTTGAAAGTTTTAAAAGCTTTAAGTTTGAAAGTTTTACGTTTGAAATAGTTTTAAAAGCTTTAAGTTTGAAATAGTTTTAAAAGCTTTAAGTTTGAAGGTTTTAAGTTTGAAAATAGTTTTAAAAGCTTTAAGTTTGAAAGTTTTACGTCTGAAATAGTTTTAAAAGCTTTAAGTTTGAAATAGTTTTAAAAGCTTTAAGTTTGAAGGTTTTAAGTTTGAAAATAGTTTTAAAAGCTTTAAGTTTGAAAGTTTTAAGTTTGAAAATAGTTTTAAAAGCTTTAAGTTTGAAAGTTTTACGTCTGAAATAGTTTTAAAAACTTTAAGTCTGAAGGTTTTAAGTTTTGAAATAGTTTTAAAAGCTTTAAGTTTGAAAGTTTTACGTTTGAAATAGTTTTAAAAGCTTTAAGTTTGAAATAGTTTTAAAAGCTTTAAGTTTGAAGGTTTTAAGTTTGAAAATAGTTTTAAAAGCTTTAAGTCTGAAGGTTTTAAGTTTTGAAATAGTTTTAAAAGCTTTAAGTTTGAAAGTTTTATGTTTGAAATAGTTTTAAAAGCTTTAAGTCTGAAGGTTTTAAGTTTTGAAATAGTTTTAAAAGCTTTAAGTTTGAAAGTTTTACGTTTGAAATAGTTTTAAAAGCTTTACGTTTAAAGCAGTTTTAAGTTTGAAATAGTTTGAAGGTTTTAAGTTTTAAATAGTTTTAAAAGCTTTAAGTTTCAAAGTTTTACGTTTAAAATAGTTTTAAAAGCTTTACGTTTAAAGCAGTTTTAAGTTTGAAATAGTTTGAAGGTTTTAAGTTTAAAATAGTTTTAAAAGCTTTAAGTTTGAAGGTTTTAAGTTTTAAATAGTTTTAAAAGCTTTAAGTTTGAAAGTTTTACGTCTGAAATAGTTTTAAAAGCTTTAAGTCTGAAGGTTTTAAGTTTTGAAATAGTTTTAAAAGCTTTAAGTTTGAAAGTTTTATGTTTGAAATAGTTTTAAAAGCTTTAAGTTTGAAAGTTTTACGTTTGAAATAGTTTTAAAAGCTTTAAGTTTGAAATAGTTTTAAAAGCTTTAAGTTTGAAGGTTTTAAGTTTGAAAATAGTTTTAAAAGCTTTAAGTCTGAAGGTTTTAAGTTTTGAAATAGCTTTAAAAGCTTTAAGTTTGAAGATTTAAAGTTTTAAATAGTTTTAAAAACGTTAAGTTTGAAATAGTTGTATGTTTGAAATTGTTTTTAAAAGCTTTACGTTTAAAGCAATTTTAAGTTTGAAATAGTTTTAAATGCTTTTAAGTTTGAAGGTTTTAAGTTTTAAATAGTTTTTAAAAGCTTTACGTTTAAAGCAGTTTTAAGTTTGAAGATTTTAAGTTTGAAATAACGTTTAAAGCTTGAAGTTTGAAAGTTTTAATTTTTTTAAATAGATTTTAAAGCTTGACACTTGAAGCAGTTTTAAGTTTGAAATTAAGTTTTAAGTTTTTAAAGCTTTGAGTTTAAGATCATGAAGGTCATTTTTACCTTCACAGCATCACCTCTGGTCTTACCGAGTAGTGTCTCTTTCGGGTCTTGTCCACACATTTCCCCTGCAGACAGATTCTTCCCTTCCCGCACGGCGTTCCCTCAACAGCGGGCAGTTTTTTGGTCAAACACACCATCTGGCCCTTCCTGATGACGGCACACCACAGGCGGGCGCACACGTCCATCCCGGGACACACTGTGTACTCGGTTCCGAAGGCTAAACGGCACTGCTGCACGGCATCGTAACTCTGACCGGGAAGCTCCTCGGGGCCCAGGAGAGGCAGACGAGGGACGTCCAGCAAACACTCGGCTACAGACACACACAACGAGAGGAAGATGTGAAGATGTTCGTGGAGAAAAGTGCACAGGTCAATATAGTGATTTTTATGATGATATATCTACAATATAAAAGTATGATTTTTTTATGTTTTTGAAAGAAGTCTCTTCTGCTCAACAAGGTTGTATTTATTTGATCAAAAATACAGTAAAAATTGTGAAATATTATTCAAATGTAAAACAGCTGTTTTCTATGTGAACAGTAATAGAAATAATATAAGTCTGCAGATTTTCAAATTGAAATAATTGGCCTTACAACTATTAAACATTCAAAATTTTGAAGTACTAACAAAACTAAAACTGAAATAAAGTAAAACTATTTAGAAATATTTTTTAAAAACAAAAATGAATAAAAATGACAAAAGCACATAAGAAAAATTACTAAAAATTAAACTAAAATGAAAATAAAAAAAACATGAACAAAATGACTAAAACATAACTGAATATATAAAAATAAAAGCTAATTCAAAATAGTCATAAAAACAATAATAGTACAGAAAAAAATACTAAATTAAGACTGGACCAGCTCAAACTCAACACTGACCAACATAAAGTTAGAAATTAAACATGAAATGCAATTTGCAACCCATTTAAGTAGCACAATGTGGCATGATTTCCAGATTATTACTGCATGAGCAGCAAAAAATAAGCAGTATCAGAAAATCAAGATCTTATCGAATTGAAATAGTAACCACATATAGTCGTTTCTCACCGTTGCCGTCGTCGAAGAAGTCCGTGATGGTGGCGGACGTGCAGCGGCTCCAGGGTTTGGACGCGTCGATGGAGGTCAGAATGGACGACATCAGCCGCTTGTCCTCAGTGGAGCCGAAGCGCTCCTCGCAGAACTTTGAGTCATCATGGGACAGACCCAGCAGATGCCCTGCACACACACACACACACACACACACACACAGGAAGTGATGTCATCAAAGTGTTTGTGCATGCAGGTGGATTGTTCATATGTCAGGTGTGTGTGCATATCTGTACCGATCTCATGTGCCACGGTAAACGCCGCATGCAGGCCGTCGTCCTCAATGATGGCGCAGCTCCGCTCCGGAGAACATACGGTGCCCACGTCAGCCATGCCGAGAGTGTCACACGAGTGATGGCCGCACAGATCCTGAAGACACACACACACTTGCTCATCAATACCAGTTCAACCTCTCAGACTGTGTGTGTGTGTGTGTGTGTGTGTGTGTGATGATCCGTCCACAACGTTTCAAGCACATGCGTAAACACCTAAGTCATAGATAGAAAAAACCATACAGGCAATTTACTGAGGAAATAGTTAAAAATGTTTTAAAGCTTTTTAACAGTTATCGAGGTTGAGCCAAAAACCTAGGACTAGTTCACGAAAGTAGGTTTTTGAAATAATCTCCGATATTCAACGAATGATTCGATTGACAGCGGCGGTCCTAGAGGCAAAGTTGCTCAGAATGAGGAGTTCTACCATATGGTATGAATGTCGTAGGCGTGTGCGAGAAATTGATTGATATACAATACTTTACGCATGTGAAAAACGCAAAGGCGGCCCCCTGTGGCCGATTTCTCTTGTATTTCTCACAGGCCTCTAGAGCCGTGAGTCAAACAGGCCCAACGAGTTTTGTTCCGATCGGCCTCCGTTAACCTTGTCTGACTGCCACTCGAACTTCATTGGCCCGACGGCGGCCGTGTTTTTCGAGATACGCGAATGGTACCTTGGACAAAGACACCGCACGTCAGTTTTCAAGTCAATCGGACTGACTGTTGCGTAGCTGTAGCCGTTTTCATGTTTTTTTTATTATTTTATAGCGCTACCAAGTAGCCAGTCACCACATCCTTTTTCACACGACCACAGACCGAGCTCATACAGAGGTGTACCAATTTTGATGGAATTAACTCTTTCTGTTCAAGAGGGATAGCCGTTTTAGTAAAAGTGAAAAGTGCGATTTGCGAAGTATTAAAGGGTTAGTTCACCCAAAAATGAAAATTAGCCCATGATTTACTCCCCCTCAAGTCATCCTAGGTGTATATGACATTCTTCTTTCAGACGAATAAAATCAGAGTTATATTAAAAATGTCCTGGCTCTTCCAAGCTTTATAATGGCAGTGACTGTTGGGTCATTTTTGAAGTCCATAAAAGTGCATCTGTCCATCATAAAAGTGCTCCACACGGCTCCGGGGGGTTAATAAAGGCCTTCTGAAGCGAAGCGATGCGTTTGTGTAAGAAAAATATCCATATTTAAAACTTTATAAAGTAAATTATCTAGCTTATGGTGAATCGCCTTCTGTATTCAACTTACGGAAAAAGCGTAGTGCCTCTCGCAGTTCAAAATGCTTATGCTAATGCTGACGACATTGCACACCAGTTACGCTCGTCAGACGTAGCATAAGCATTTTGAACTGCGAGAGGCGGTACACTTTTTCCGTGAATTAATTAGCACATTGCTTGCATGAATTAGCATGTTTCTAGCATGATTTAACATTGCGCTGTCATTTTTAAACACGTTAGCATGAATTAGCATTTTTTACCATGTTGTTAGCACAATTAAGCATGTTGCTAATGAATTAGCACAAGTTTTAACACATTGCTAGCATGAATTAGCACATTGCTAGCATGAATTAGCACATTGCTAGCATGAATTAGCATGTTTCTAACATGATTTAACATTGCGCTGTCATTTTTAAACACGTTAGCATGAATTAGCATGTTTTACCATGTTGTTAGCACAATTAAGCATGTTGCTAATGAATTAACACAAGTTTTAGCACATTGTTAGCATGAATTAGCATGTTACTAACATTATTTAACATGCCGCTGGCATTTTAACATGTTGCTAGCATGAATTAGCATGTTTAGCCACATTGCTAGCATGAATTAGCATGTTTTAGCACATTGCTAGCACGATTAAGCATGTTGGTAATGAATTAGCACATTGCTAGCATGATTTAACATTCTGCTACAAGTTTTAACACATTGTTAACATGAATTAGCATGTTGTTAACATGATTTAACATGCTGCTGGCATTTTAACACGTTGCTAGCATTAATTAGCATGCTTTAGCACACTGTTAGCATGAATTAGCATGTTTTAGTATGTTGCTACCATGTTTTAGCACGTTGAGAGACGTTTTGAGTCTTTGGTTCACTGTTTTAAGTTGAATTTTAAGGAAAAAATACTCAGCAATGGTGCTAACTTATGAATTTGCACATGGTTTGTCTGAAAAGCATATTAAAAACACCACATAGACATATAAACAACATTAAAAACATGATTTTCACCACAGGGGGTCTTTACTAATGACAACACTGGTGCTCAACCTGGGATTTTGAAACATGACACTTCCAGTTAGACCAATGACAAAACGTAAAGCCGTTAATCAAACTGAATTTGTCTGAAATGTTTTCAATGATGCAACAATTTAAAAGTGCAGTGTGTGAATTTTAGCGGCATCTAGTGATGAGGTTGTAAATTGCAATCACCCACCGCTCACCCCTCCCCTTCGAAGCACATAGAGAAGCTACGGTGGCCGACACAGGACAAAGATGACATCTGAGACTAGCTAGCACTCTGTAGAGCAGTTTGTCCGTTTAGGGCTACTGTAGAAACATGGCGGCACAAAATGGCGATTTCACTGTAAGGGACCCGTGGTGTATGTAGATAGAAATGGCTCATTCTAAGGTAATAAAAACATAACAGTTCATTATGTAAGGTCTTTAAACACCACTGAAAACATAGTTATGTATATTATATTGCATTTCTGTCAATAGATCCTCATAAATACTACACACTGCACCTTTAACATGATAAAACTTGGTAGAAATGTTGGCAATTCATGCTAGAAACATGCTAGCAATGTGTTAAAAGTGGCTAGCAATATGCTAATTCATGCTAGAAACCTGCTAACATGTTAATTCATGCTAGTTAAATGCTAAAACTTGGTAGAAATGTTGCCAATTCATGCTAGAAACATGCTAGCAATATGTTAAAACACGCTAGCAAAATGTTAAAACTGGCTAGCAATATGCTAATTCATACTAGAAACATGTTAACGCGTTAAACCATGCTAGCAAAATGTTAAAACTGGCAAGCAATATGCTAATTCATACTAGAAACATGCTAACATGTTAATTCATGCTAACAAAATGTTAAAACTGGCTAGCAATATGCTAATGCATGCTAGAAACATGTTAAGGTGTTAAATCGTGCTAGCAAAATGTTAAATCTGGCTAGCAATATGTTAATTCATGCTAGAAACATGTAAATGTGTTAAATCATCCTAGCAAAATGTTAAAACTGCTTAGCAATATGCTAATTCATTCTAAAAACATGCTAGCAAAATGTTAAAAGTCAAGTCAAGTCAAGTCACCTTTATTTATATAGCGCTTTTTACAATGCAGATTGTTTCAAAGCAGCTTCACAGTGGTAACAGGAAAATAATGCAACAGAATTTGATTCGGCTGTACAGCCGCTCTGGAGAAAACGGTGATGTCATCCAGCTCATTTCAATTATCATATAGTGTCAATGCGGGCAGATCAGTAATATAGTTGAAATTTAAGTGTCCCCAACTGAGCAAGCCAAAAGCCAAAGGCAACAGTGGCAAGGAACCAAAACTCCTTCAGGGCCAGAATGGAGAAAAAAACCTTGGGAGAAACCAGGCTCAGTCGGGGTGCCAGTTCTCCTCTGGCCGACGAACAAATAGTGTATGATTATGATTCTGGCAACATTTCAGGTCAGAAGTCATATTAGATCAATAGATATTCGTAGGATTATTCGAAAGATTGGAGTCATCACGCCGGAGAAGGGTTTACTGAGGATGTCGTGTCGATGCGGCATTTATTAGATCGGAATATTTGAAAGATCGGAGTCATCACGCCGGAGAAGGGTTTATTGAGAATGTCGAATCGATGAGGCATTTACAGGGTGGAGTCTAATTGACACGGTCTCTACAGACACTTCAGGGATGTGTTGGTCATGTCTAGGCGCAGGTCTGCCATCTGGTCTGGATACGACCCGGAACCGGCTGACTGCAGCAAACCTCGGGATAAACAGAGAGACTAACATTAGCGTAGATGCCATTCTTCTTATGATGTAACGAGTACATCTGGTGTTATGGGAAATGTTCCCGGTTCCGGCTGACCTAGTTAATGCAGCCTAACAATCATTTGACTGATTTGAATAATATAAATTGATAATGTTCTATGTGTATGCCATAGTAAAGAGATGTGTTTTTAGTCTAGATTTAAACTGACAGAGTGTGTCTGCTTCCCGAACAATGCTAGGAAGACTGTTCCAGAGTTTAGGTGCTAAATAGGAAAAGGATCGACCGCCTGCAGTTGATTTTGATATTCTAGGTATTATCAACTGGCCAGAATTTTGAGACTGCAATAGACGTGATGGAGTATAATGCGTTAAGAGCTCGCTCAAGTACTGGGGAGCTAAACCATTTAGAGCTTTGTAAGTAATCAGCAAGATTTTAAAATTTATACGATGTTTAATAGGGAGCCAGTGCAGTGTTGACAGAACCGGGCTAATATGGTCATACTTCCTTGTTCTAGTAAGAACTCAAGCTGCTGCGTTTTGGACCAGCTGGAGTTTGTTTATTAAGCGTGCAGGGCAACCACCCAGTAGAGCATTACAATAATCTAGCCTTGAGGCCATGAATGCATGAACTAACTGTTCAGTATTTTGCATTGAAAGCATGTGCCGTAATTTAGATATATTTTTAAGATGGTAGAATGCAGTTTTACAGATGCTAGAAACGTGGCTTTCAAATGAAAGATTGGTATCAAAGAGCACACCCAGGTTCCTAACTGACGACAAGAGCAGCCATCAAGTGTTAGACAGTATTCTAGGTTACTACTTGTGGAGTGTTTTTGACCAATAACTAAAAATTCTGTTTTTTCTGAATTAAGTTGCAGGAAATTACTAGTCATCCAATTTTTTATATCAGTTATGCATTCCTTTAATCTTGTGAATTGGTAAGTTTCGTCAGGGCGTGAAGAAATATAGAGCTGAGTATCGTCAGCATAACAATGAAAACTAACGCCATGCTTCCTAATAATATCTCCCAGTGGTAGCATGTACAGGGTGAAAAGCAACGGTCCTAGCACTGAGCCCTGCGGTACTCCATACTGAACTTGTGTTCGGTGTGACATCTCTTCATTTACTGCTACAAACTGATAACGGTCAGATAAGTATGATTTAAACCATGCCAATGAAATTCCACTAATGCCAACATAATTTTCGAGTCTATTCAAAAGAATGTTGTGATCGGTGTGACATCTCTTCATTTACTGCTACAAACTGTAGCTGGTAAAACTGGCTAGCAATATGCCAATTCATGCTAGAAACCTGCTAATGTGTTAGATCATGCTAGTCTACAATGGCGATTTCACTGTAAGGGACCCGCGGTGTGTGTAGATAGAAACGGCTCATTCTAAGGTAATAAAAACATAACGGTTCATTATGTAAGGTCTTTATACACCACTGAAAACATAGTTATGTATATTATATTGCATTTCTGTCAAAAGATCCTCATAAATATTACACACTGCACCTTTAAAGCAGACCTTCACTGTATGTCCTCAACACGTTTTCACGTTTATTGTTAGGCGTGATTGACTAACAATCCGACGCACTCAGACAGGTCGATTTCTTACAGGCGTTCGGTGTGTTTGCCCGGTTAGTGCAAGCGGATGGAAACAGCCTGGACTCTGTTTTCTGAAAGCAGCTCTTCACACGACGAACCACTCGCGTTTATAAAAGTAACACGCCGTGTGAGTGTCTGTCTGTGTGTGTCAACGGCTGAGAGTGAAGTTTAGCTCATGACCTCAACGGAGTGCATGTGTAATGTGTAATCAGGTGAGAAACACAGCTTATGTTCATACACTGCGCTCCTGTCACTCACAGTGTACAGAAAAGTGTTTTTCACAGAAAAAGAGAGAGCAACTTGATATGGACAGAGGAATTCCTGCCTAAGGGAATCAGGGAAGTATGTCGGCCAAAGGAAGAGCCAGAAAATGAGGGAATTATTGAGGAGAAATGTCTCAAACGGAGAGTTGCATGTAAACACTGAAATAAAGCTCACTCAATTTTGTTAGATTTATGCTTTAAAGTTGGCATGAAATGAAATGGTGATGCATGCAGGATTTCTCCAATCATTTAGTCAATTTAATCTGTTTAGACGCATTTACTGAAATGCATCATCAAAACAGGCGCAAGGTGCCGGACGCTCCCGGGTCAGTTCGGAAGATTCGACTCGCACGCAAACGCAGGGGGGAATGTTTATTTCCTGACGGCTCTGGCGCTTGGCAAACGTTCTGAGCAAACATGTCGACAGCAGACAGACAGGAAGACATGCGGGGAGGTGGAGACGACTCTGGATATTTGATTCTGGAGCGCCGCGAGTTTCTGTCACCTGGTTCTGATTTTATAGGGCGTTGCAGGGCCGTGCACATGGCCTCGGTGTGACTGATCTGGGGTCTGTATGCAGACGTCCCTCTGGGATCTTCATGGTTATGAGAGAAGCATCAGCACTGATCTGAGTGAAGCGTTCCGTCACATGGCGCTTGGCCTGTTTTTAAAAAATCAGGCGTTTTAGGATGAAAAGTATTCATATCGCTCCTCTAGCAAAGTTATTATACCTAACAAAAACCATAACATTTTCGTTACTTGAAATAAAATAAATGTTAACTAAAACTAGAAAGTAAAGTTCGTCGGGACAAACTTTTATGTTGGCTTGATGTTACGATGTTATAAGCTTCCTAGCATGTTTTATCATGTCGCTAACAAGTTTTATCATGTTGTTAGCATGTCTTAGTAGACTGCTAGCATGAATTAGCATGTTGCAAGCATTTTTAGCAATGTAACTAACATGAATTAGCATGTTACTAGCATGAATTAGCATTTTACTAGCATGTCTTACCGAATTGTTAACATGTTTTAGCACATTGCTAGTATGTTTTAGTACATTGCTAGTATGTTTTAGTACATTGCTACCATGAAATAGCTTGATGTTAGCATGATTTACCAATTACTAACATGTTTTAACACATTGCTAATATTTTAGTTAACTAAATTGCTAACATGTTGTTAGCATGTTTTAACACATTGCTAATGTTTTAGCATTTTGTTAGCACAATTTAACATGCTGCTACAAGTTTTAGTACATTGCTAGCATAAATTAGCACATTGCTAACATTAACATTAGCTTGTTGCTAGCATGATTTAACATGCTGCTAGCATTTTTAACATTGCTAATATTTTAGCATGTTTGTTAACATGTTTTGACACATTGGTAGCATGTTTTAATACATTGCTAGAATGTTTAAGCATGTTATTACCACAATTTAACACATTGCTAGCATGAATTAACACATTGCTAACATGAATTAGCATATTGGTAGCATGATTTAGCATGCTGCTACAAGCTTTAGCATATTGCCAGCATGATTAAGCATGTTGTTAGCATGTTTTAGCACACTGCTAGCATGAATTAGCATGTTTTAGCACGTTGCTAGCACAATTAAGCATGTTTGCTAACATGTTTAACACGTTGCTAACATTAATTAGCACATTGATATCAAACGGTGCGAGATGATTTAGATGCTGAAATTTGCCCAGAAGAATAAGCGAGTTAATGATAGTGAAGCTTCGCTTTGTAAGCATCATTAATAAAAATAAGCTTAAATAGGATTTCAGTACGCTGGCTCTGTCAAGGCAACAAAATAATATTCAATATGTAATCCTTATCAACTCTGGCTTTCTTTGTGTCAAAACAAATTCCCACTGAGTTCCTCCGGATGAGCCGGATCTGATCCCAGACTGTTGCTAGCCAACGCTGGCGCGGACAAGAGGACTTCAGACGGACGGATCCAGAACATCTCAGAGGTTTCAGTGAGCTGTCAGCGTATAGTAGCGGAAACGGCCCAGTGCAGACAGAGGCGGAGAGTGTCAGAAATCACTGCAGGCTTCAGAGAGACACACACACACACACACGCGTGTTCATGTACAGAACAAAACCACACGTGAACTCTCTCTCAGACTCCTGAACAAACACTACAATATTTACTCTGTCTGTACGCATGCATACAGCCTCTGTGTGTGTACAGTATAGTGTGTGTGTGTGAGTGTGTGCGTGAGTGAGTGTGTGTGTGCGTGTGCAGTATAGAGTGTGTGTGTGAGTGGGTGTGTGTGTGAGTGTGTCTGTATGTGTGTCACAGTATAGTGTGTGTGTGTATATGTGAGAGAGTGTGTGTGTGCGTGAGTGTGTGAGTGTTTGTGCAGTATAGTGTGTGTGTGTGTGTGTGACTGAATGTGTGAGAGAGTGTGTGTGTGTGTGTCTGTGTGTGTGCACAGTATAGTTTGTGTGTGAGTGTGTGTGTGTGAGTGTGTAAGAGTGTGTGTGTCTGTGTGTGTGTGCAGTATAGTGTGTGTGTGTGAGTGTGTGTGTGTGAATGTGTGCAAGTGTGTGTGTTTGTTTGTGTGCAAGTGTGTGAGCGTGAGTGTGCGAGTGTGTTTGTGTGCAAGTGTGTGAATGTGTGAGTGTGTGTGTGTGTGTGAAAGAGTGTGTGTGTGTGTGTGTGTTTGTGTGTCACAACCAGTGCTGTGTAAGTTAAAAAAGTAATTAATTACTAGTGACTAACTCTTCAACAGTGTAATTAGATTACTGTAGTAATTACTCTCTCTAAAAAGTATCAGTGCATTTGAACAATAACAAGGATAGACATGAAACTGATCTTTTAATTCTTTCAAATAAATAATATACAAATGCATAAATTATTCTTGAACTGACCAAAGTGTGTAAAGGGAGAAGATTACATTAAAAACATACATTTTAACATAAAATATTGATGTTTAATCCACTATTGTTTTATATAGAATTGTTCTATAATTATTATTTAATGCAATTACATCAGAATTAACTGTAATTAAATTACAGACAATTAGAGTAATCCCTTATTTTACTTAGTAACACTGATGATGCACTCAAGATAAACCTAAACTCCTTAATTTTTCTGTTTTCTGTACAAAGGTGTAGATTTTCACAGATTTTTACAAAAAGCAAATCCTCATATTAGAATGATTTCTGAAGGATCATGTGACACTGAAGACTGGAGTAATGATGATAAATTCAGCTTTGATCACAGGAATAAATTACACTTTACTATATATTCACATAGAAAACAGCTGCTTTACACTGGAGTAATATTTCAGATTTTTACTGTATTTTTGATCAAATAAATGCAGCCTTGCTGAGCAGAAGAGACGAACTCCAAACTTTGAGCATTGCTCTATGTCTATCTGAACACAAGTGTGTGTTATTGCATCATATCTGCTGCTCATGCAATGCACCTGCTCTCATCTGGAAATCACAACTGTGATGTAACACACACAAAAGTGTGTGAACGGACACATTGTGTCGTCCGTCGGTCGTCTCTCTGATGTGAGCGCTCATAATCACACACTCACCCAAACGCTCTCAATGCTGCCCTTGTTCTGGGCTTTGCACCGACGCATCCACACGCATGAGCGCATTCTGGGGCTGAAACGGGACCGGCACTGTTCTAGAGCACATGGGTAATGTTTATAAACCCCCTTCATTTCTCGGACCCTATAAAGGATGCACACGTGATGCATGACGCCGCCTAGCCATGGATCACATGACTTCAGTGGTACTTGAATCTGGGCCAGTCAATTGTGCGCTGAAGATTAATTGTCAAACAAATACTTGTGATTAATGATTTCATTCTGCTTTGTTCATGTCACTTACAGTGTACATTATTTTTTATATATATTTTACTTCTTTTTTTTTTTTTTTTTTTACTTGGAATCATATTATAAAATAAGCTGATATGATTTACTTTAATGCTGCAAAAATAATAATAATATTAATCTAATAATTCTATAACAATATATTATATTTAATAATATTTATATAATTTTATAATATTTATATTTATGAAATTAATTTATATATAATATGAAACGATTTGATAGCACTAAATATAATATAATATAATAATATAATATAATTAATATAATATATAATATAATAATAATTAGTGCTGTCAAATCGATTAATCGCAATTAATCGCATCCAACATAAAAGTTTGTTTATATATGTGTGTGACATATATATATGTGTGCATTTACATATATACACACACACACACACACACGTGTATATATATATATATATATATATACACTAAAACACTGAATATAATATAATATAATTTTTGACATTTGATGCCATTTCTTTAAGGTCTTGAATTTCCCAGTAACACTTTACAATAACATTTAATGCATTAGCTAACATAAACGACAATAGCAATATAGTTTTAAGACAGCAAGTGTCAATAGCAACAAAAAGTATTTTCTTTGCATTAAGTGTAAATAGTTGTTAGATGCAAATAGTGGCACCTTTCATCTAGTCCAGTGTTGCTGTAGATGACGAGTAAAACTGAGCTCTGGCGTTCTGCCCGTGTGACGTACAGCACGTGTATTGGAGGTTTCCTTCATGTCCATAGGCAGCGTTGATGAATCTATAAAGTATTTGACTGAAAGGCTTTCAGTGTCACTGTGCTTCAACACACATTTATAGTGCAGCGATCATATTGTGTGGCTTTAAATCATAAAAAGACACGTATTAGCATGTGTGGTCTTATTAAGAGTGGCGCTAAAAGCATCGAATACTTCTCTAGTATACAGTAGACGAAAAGCACCCGGATGACATGCTACTTCTGGCGAGATTCTGAAGTGTGTATACGATGAACATTTTACTATAACATAGTATTGTGCAAGGATTGGCATGAAAATAAGTCTTTATTAATCAATAATCTGCACTTGTAATATGTGTGAAAGGAATAAAAATTGTTGCATTTTACTGCGTCTAGTGTTTATTTTAGCCGTAAACTGCAGTGAATTGCATGCATAGGAATGTTTTTGCAAAGAGAGAAGCATTTCCGATCAGCCTAGTTTGTTAATTTCCCAGGCAATGCATGAACTGATCGAATGCACACCTTCAGTGCAATGGAGAAAAGCATCTGCCGAGTGCATGAATGTGACAATGTGCAATGATGCCCAGCATAAATGCCATCAAACATGGTGAAAGCATGATTTAGCAACTATTGTGAAGTGAACAATGACTTAAACTTCAGTCCATTTGTTCTTAGAGTGCATCATATGACTATGATAACAAAAATATGTTTCCCTTACGTTCACATTAACGTCCAGTTTTCTTGCTTACACAGCCGTTAAGGGAACATTCCATTGTATCATTCTTCAAACATTATGGGAACGTTACTTTTGAATGTTCTCTGAACATTCCGAAACAAGTAGCAACATTTAAAAAACGTTACATAAAAGTCCAAATGTTTCAGGGAAAAAGAACCTCCATGAATGATGTATAATGTTCTGAGAACATTATTAAAGACCAGATAACGTTGAACGAATGTTCTATTAATGTTACTGGAAGAACGTTTGTTCATAACATTGAGAGAACCTTGCCAGAACGTTCCTGTTAGCTGGGTAGGTGGTATGGACTACTTCTATGATGCTTTTTAACCCTCATCCTTCCCTCGCACTTTGTAACAAATCCTTCCATCATGGGTCAAAATGACCCGAAGCCCTAAAATTATACTTCATTATTATTATTTTGCCCAGAAAGCTTATTTCATTTAATTTTAAAGATATTTTTCCTATTTTTTTTCATGTAATTATTTTTGCAGATTTGTTATTTTTTATTTTATTTAGTTTTAAATTACTAGATTTTATCAATAAATAATAAATAAATAATCATTTAAGCACATTCTTCACATTCTTTCAACTTAAATTCAAAATAACTCACAATGTCATGCATAACCCTTTTAATCCAGCTCAAAAAATCTTGCATTGGGTGTTTCTGCTGACCTCTTGTGGAAAAATTATAATATAACATGATATTTCATGACTCTTGCCACTAGATGGCCTTATAGCTCTATATGGAGCGGATGAGCTGTTCCGCTGGGTCCTAAAGTCAGTTCTCGAGTTCATCTCTTCAGTATGCATTTAGATACACATGTAGACATCATAAAAGCATTTTTGGTAAAGTTAGTTTAGTTTTAATTTTGAGCATTTTTAGGTTTTTCTGTGTACTGAAGCGATCCTTGCATTCCATTCATACCTAAGAGGGTCAAATTGACCCGCGAGGGAAGGATTTGCTACTTTTTTAAATTTCAACCACAAAACTCCTCGGATCCAGTACATTTTTTTTGTGTATTCGTGGTTCAAGTGCGAAAAAAGTCCTAGGGTCTTGGACCACTCTGATGAACACACAATTTAAAAAAAAAAATGTTAAAAATGAGTTTCGGGTCAAAATGACCCGAGTGAAGGATGCGGTAAAAATGCCTGTAAAAACCGAGCGGTCTCTCTCTTGAAGCCAACACGAAAGTGACTTAAACTCCAATTCATCGACTGGCCGCTAGGGACAGGCTCCAAAAGAGAGCAGAATCTCATTGAGCTCCATGTTAAAATGCCCAACTTTACAGCTGAAAAAAAAACATGTTTACAGCCTGGTACAAAATGTGGTTTTGGTCTATACAGCTAATTTTGCCCTTCATGACAACTGAGAGGGGGTGAATTTTTTTTATAACTCATCCGTTTAAATTATATTAAGCCTTAAAGTTCTGCATAATTAAGGGCGTGGCCACTTGAGTGACAGGTGGATTGCCACTATGGTTGAGCTAGGTGGGCGTGGTTTCAGCAACCAGGCACCTCAGCTCCACCCACGTCCCGCCTCTTTGCCCATTTTCGGTTATCCGGAAGTGACACGCTGCCAAAATGGCGACGGCCAACTTTAGGTTTCAAAAATGCTCTTCAGAAAACTACAGATGACGTCACGGACACTACGTCCATATTTTTTTTACAGTCTATGGTAAAAAACATTCATTGTTCAGAAGAGAGAGAGCAGCATGAACATTCTGCTGAACGTCTCTTTTTGTGCTCCACAGGAGAAAGTAAGTCAAAATGAGGGTGAGTAAATGAAGACAGATTCTTGTTTTTGGATGAGCCTCTCTCAGTAAATACATATCAAATCAGTGTTAGCCGTAGGACTTTGTGAAAGTGAGCAGCAGCAGCAGAGAGGAAATGATGCTTCAGTTATTTCACAGCCTTTGTGCTCGGGCTTGGCCGTGGCTCCAGAGCTCTCAGTGGGAGTCTGTGGGCTTCTGCTGCCCATCAGGGCTTGTTGACATGGTGTACTTCACAACCACACACTCTTAAACACACACACTCTACGCCAGCAGGTGTGTCAGACTCCACACTGCCAGAGGAAAGATGCCGCTGGCACCAGCCGTCCGTGTGCCGCTGCCAAGAGAAGCTGCGTCTCTGTGGGATTCGCAGTGGTGGCCCTTGAGAGAGGGAAACGACGTCAGCGCCACTTACTGAAAGTAAGGCACCTGGGAAGCCAATCGGAATTAGTTATCAAATCTTATTTTTTTAGGGAGTTTATTAGGGGTTCAAGTGTGTAGCACTGAAACTCAATTGTAATAGTTAGAATTTCCAAGGATCAGCATTCTCCCCTAAAAGTGTTCAGACCAAACCGTAAGTCTTAGAGACTTTGAGGGATGGTAGTACTCACTCCGTCTACAACGGCACCAAAGCTCGGCCCAATCGGTCTGATGGTGGCGCTACAGCGCTCAAAACTATGCAATGGCTCATAACTCCTAAAGTGTGTTATCGTTGGCGAAATCATTGGATCCAAACCAGTGCAGAAAGATTCATGTCAATAATTATCAAATTAAAGTCAAAATTTCGATTCACGTCTGCGATGGGACAGCAAAATGTTCGAAGTGGGCGTGGCCACTTTTACTAAAACGGCTATAACTTGTCAAAATTGGTACACCTGTGTGCAGGCTCGGTCTGTGGTCGCGTGAAAAAGGATGCGCGACTGGCCACTTGGTGGCGCTATAAAATGAAACAAACACAAAAATGGCTATGGCTACACAACAGTCAGTCCGATTGATTGATTGTCTTTGTCCAAGGTGCCGTGATTGTCTACGAGGACATTTGCGTATCTTGAAAAACACGGCCACCGTCGGCCAATGAATTTCGAGCGGCGATCAGAACGAAACTCGCTGGGCCTGTTTGACTCACGGCTCTAGAGGCCTGTGAGAAACTCAAAAGAAATCGGCCACCGGGGGGCGCCTTCACGTTTTTCACATGCGTCACACGATTTTTCACACATGCCCACGACATCCATACCATATGTTAGAACTCCTTATTCTGAGCAACTTTGCCTCTAGGACCGCCGCTGTCAATCAAACCGTTCGTTAAATATTGGAGATTATTTCAAAAACCTACTTTCGCGAACTAGTCCTAGGTTTTTGGCTCAACCTCGATAACTGTTAAAAAGCTTTAAAACATATATTTCCTCAGTAAATTGCCTGTTTGGACTGTAAATGGTCTTTTCCATCTATTATCTAGGTGTTTACAAACTTGCTATATAAAACATAATACCTTTTTACGCATGTGTTTAAAGGCCTTAAAGCGCCTGAACCCCGATAACTGCTGCTTACAGCTATATTTCTAAATGATTTCTCTGTGCACATCATTATTGTGTTAAATTCATAATCTTGAATCAGAATAACTTCATCTCTTCTCTGAGGATGAGGCCGGGGCAACCTGTCACTCACATGAGATCCACCAATAGCAAACCACAACCATCCAATCAATTCCCCACAGACAAAATCAAGCCCCGCCCTACATTTGTTCTTGTTTGAGAAGCGTTTCACTCGGATATACTGCACAATAGAGAAGAAAAGACCAGGGTGACTTCCCTTTAATGCCGGATTTGAATTGTTAAAACTAGTCAATGCAAGATTTGTTGGCGACACTTTAGAATAAGCTTCAGTTTAAGTTTAGTTAATGCATTAGTTATCGATACTTTTACAGCATTGGTAATTTATACATACTCAAATATATTTTGTGCATATATTACGAAAAAAAAATTAGCTTGTTTATAAACTAACATTAACAGATGTTAAAAATGCACTTATTTTATTATCAATGAGAGTTTTTTTTTTGTATTTTGAATTTAGATTTTATTTTTGCATTTTCATTTTAGTTAAAGTTTTAGTCATTACGTGACAAAGTTATTAATAGAGAATAGTATTTTGTGCAGCTTCAGTGCTCCGCTGAACAAGACCTTGCATGACTTACATGCACCACAAGCCTCGTCTGGAAACACGACAAGCTCCAAACCACAAGCGAGGTGGAGGAGCGAGGCACGGAGATCTGCGCTTTACTGTGGGAGCGCTCGGGCTAAACGAGTGTGGTCTCCGTGCAGCCTGGGAAGGGTTTCAGATGTGTTGATTTTCCTCACAGCTCTCTGCTGTGGTTCATGGCACTCAAATCTGCAGCGGCATCCTGCGTAAGGAATGCGCACAAGGCATCACACACTGCATAACGACACACACTAGTCAGGGGACGCCGAAGACGCCTGCCTAGAAAAACAGCAACAGAGGAAATCATTTTACAGTTCACTGTGGAGTGGGAAGGGAGGGAGGCTGACGTTCCCACATGATCGGATCCAGCTGACCTGGTCACACACACACACACACACACACACTGCTGTGGGTTTGATGCTATCAGGTAATACTATGGTTTGAAACATACCATGGTATTTTATATGGTACTGCAAGTAAATATCAAGGTAGCACTATGGTGCTTTTTTCATCATAGTGTACATCTAAACCAAATATCTGTCAATATTGTGTTTTGTCAAAAAGGTTGAAACAAAACCATGATTTTCATTATGAAATATCAATATGGAAGCCCATTTTCCCAGCTTTTTATGTCATAATTAAGACTTGGTATGACATAAATTACACTTTATCTCATAATTTTGACTTTTTGTCATAGTTATGACATGAAAAGTCAAAATTATGACTTGGTAATTTCGACTTTTATCTCATAATTGTGATTTACGGCAAATATGATATAGTGTGTCATAATTATGGCTGTATATCATAAGTTTGACTTTTTATGTCATATGACATAGTTTCATAGTTATGACTTTATATTCCATAATATTGACTTTTTATGTCATAATTAAGACATAGTATGTATAGTATGACAATTATGACATATGTTTTAGTATGTCATAAGTTCTATTTTTATGTCATTAATTTTGACTTTTTAATCTCTTAATTATGTTAGTATGTCATAATTTCATCTTTATCATAATTTCGACTGACGTAAAAAGTCAAAATTATGACAGTAATTTCTACTTTTATCACATAATTTGGATTTACGACAAATATGACTTAATATGTCATAATTATGACTTTTTATGTTATATGATATAGTGTCATAATTGTGACTTTATACGTCATAATTTTGACTTTTTATGTCATAATTAAGACTTAGTATGTCAATTACGACAATATATGTCTTAATTATGTCTTAGTATGTCATAAGTTCTATTTTTGTCATAATATCGACTTTTTAATCTCTTAATTATGATTTAGTATGTCATAACCATCTTATCGACTTTTGTCAGTTATACGTAAAAAGTCAAAATTATGACTGTAATTTCGACTTTATCTCAATTTTGATTTATGTCAGATAGTGTCATAATTATGACATATGTCATAATTTTGACTTTTCATGTCATGTGACAGTGTCATAATTATGACATTATACGTCATAATTTTGACTTTTTATGTCATAATCAATCAATCATATGTCATAATTTTGACTTTTCATGTCATATGACAGTGTCATAATTATGACATTATACGTCATAGTTTTGACTTTTTATGTCATAAGTGTGATTTACCAAAGCATGATTCTTATTCTTATGTGGCAGAAATGGTCACAGGAGACACAATGTAGTTGATAAAGTTGGTTGCGCGTGACCGTCTGGCGCGCGACGCGAATGTTTACCTGCCTGGTGAAGAGGATCGCCGCGTCATGGTGATGCTGATGATCGTCGTCCAGCGGGTTCTGCTGATTCTGCCACTTACAGAAGCTCTTGAGCGTCGCGGCGGCGTTTTTGGACACCTCGATGCCCTTCTCGTGCTCGGACAGAATCGCGACTTTAACCACCGACAGGCGCACGGGGTTCTCGATGCTCGCGTGACCGTAGAGTTTGGACGCGATGGACGCGAGCGTCAACAGGTAGTGCTGCAGGTCCTTCCCGTACTTCTTCGTCATGGACGCGTCCGCGACCAGCAGCAGCTCCACGTGCCGCGCGCGAGACATGGACCTCCTGCGTCGCGTCAGCGAAGCGTCGGGCTTGGCAAACTTTGCCCACCATCTGCGTCCGCGCGCGTCCTCACCGCGTCTCCGCTTCCCTCGAGCGCTCCGGTTACGCGTGCCGCAGCTGTGCCGCGCGGGCATCGCTTCGAAACTGAAGCGTTCCCGGGTGTAATAGTGGAGAGCGCGCGTCGCGTCGGCGTCCTCGACGATGTGCACATCATTCTCGTGGCCTTTCGCCCGGATAAGCGGTGTGATCGTGTACCGGGAGTGATCAACCGCGAAAAAACCATCAAGTCCACCGCCGCACAGATTGAAAACCGCCAGAGACTCCGCGTTTGCGTTAACGGTGCCGCGGTAAACGCATTCCCGACGCAGCGGCGGCGCGTCCGCGTTCGAACCAAAGTGATCAGACAGTACCGACTCGTCCCGCTCCATATCCAGCTGAAAGCGCTGCTCGTCCATGTACAGAAGGTACCCGGCTTTCCCTCCCCCGTGATAGATCCGATCCACCGTGCGCACGACGCCGGCAGGTGTGAGGACAGACGCGTTCGCAGGTGGACGGAACGCGCGGAACGCAAAGGATCCGTCCAGAGCGCAACACAACAAAACAATCTGCCACATTATTCCATGCAGTTCAGACCAGTGCAGCTGAAAACTTTTGGAAACATTACAATCCGAGATGCAGCTTTAAGATGAGCAATCCCAGCAAACCGAGGCGGACGGATCCATTAGTCCCGGCGCGCATCTCGCGAGTCAGGGGAATACACACATGAAGGCGCGGGAAACAGCACGAGAGTGCAGCGAGAAGTGAACTTGGAGAACAAAACACAAAGTTTCCTCTTAAAAGCACTAGAGAGAGAGAGAGAGAAAGAGAGAGAGAGAGAAAGAGAGAGAGTCCTGCCCCTTTGCGCTCACTCTCCACTCCAGACCTCCTCCTCTCTCTCTCTCTGTGTGTGTGTGTGTGTGTGTGTGTGTGTTCAGGTTACAGGTTCATCTCTACTTGTTAGAGGCCAAATGTTTGAAGATGTCCAGTGAAACATGTTGAAATTTGACTTTTGAATGAAAATGGTTGTCGGTTAAACGATGAAAAATACTTCATTAATGTTCATTTCAACATTTACTAATACATAATAATACAATAATAAATGCTGTAAAAATGTATTGCCCATTTTTAGTTCATGTTAACTAATTTGTGTGTGTTTGAGTGTGAGTAAGTGTGTGAATGTGTGTGTGTGTATGTGTGTGTTTGAGTGTGTGTGTGTGAGTGAGTGAGTGTGTGTCTGTGTGAGAGAGTGTGTGTGTGTGTGTGAGAGAGTGAATGTGTGTGTGTGTGTGTGTAAGAGTGTGTGTGTGTGAGAGTGTGTGCATGTGTGTCTTTGAGTGTGTGTGTGTGTGTGTGTGAGTGAATGTGTGTGAGAGAGAGTGTGTGTAAGAGTGTGTGTGTGAGTGTGCGTGTGTGTGTGTGTGTGTGTGAGAGTGTGTGTGTGTGTGTGTATGTGTTTCTGTGCCAGAACCAATGCAAAGTCAAACAAACTGGTCATGTGAAAAATGTGGAAGCTCGTGCTTGACTCTATCTTATATAGAAAATGAAAAAAGCATAAAAGCATATGATTCATGCATTATATTCCAGTTCTCCTGAAGTCATCTGATGTTATGTCTGAGGACAGACCGAAATTTAAGTCATTTACTGAAAATCTGAAAATGGCATTTGATGTCAGTGGCATAAAATGACATCAGACTCAAAAACAGCTTATTGATGTAAATTGCGCTGGTCTTTTCTTCTCTATTGTTCCGTATATCGAGTGAAACGCTTCAGGAACAAGAACAAATGTAGGGCGGGGCTTGATTTTGTCTGTGGGGAATTGATTGGATGGTTGTGGTTTGCTATTGGTGCATCTCATGTGAGTGACAGGTTGCCCCGCCCTCGTCATCAGAGAAGAGATGAAGTTATTCTGATTCAAGATTATGAATTTAACACAATAATGATAATTTATGATAAACTGCAATATTCCATGAAAACAAGAATTGTCGATTTTGATTTCATGGTGACTTTAATCTTACAACCTTGGTAATGTTTAAAATGTCCTCCATGAAAAATATTTCTTTCAGGGCTGAAATTGACCTCAAACAGAATCCCATATTGCATAACAGATTTCTAACGCTGGTTTTTGTCTTGATACACACTTGGTTAAATCTCCAATAATATCCAACTAATGGGTTTGATGACTTCAGAGAAACACGTCTTAAGGGTTCATTTTCAGTTACTATTATAATATGCACATTCAGCTTTCTCAACATGAATCTCAACAGAACATGAGAGAGAAACGTGACATCACGCAGGCAATCCGCTGTACTGGGAAACCCTGTTCAATAGTGCATCAACCCCCACCGGCAGTGACACACTGAGTATTGTGCACACTAATGAGGGCTCCATTCTGCTGCCCTGCTCCTTCCAGCACTGGTTTATGACATCATCACAACAACAACAACAACAACAACACATCTCAAGGAAGCCTAAAGAGACACACTGCAAGAAATGATGTTCTTCCTCAGAATTTTTATCAAAATGAAGTGACTTCATGCTTAAAATGAGAACAAATATCTGCCAGTAGGGCCAGATACATAATAATCATGTTTTCTCTTGGAATTAAGTTTATTTGAACAGATATTTGTTCTTGTTTTAAGCATGAAGTCACTTCATTTTTATTATTTTTTATAGGGATGCACAGGAAAAAAATTTTGGGCTGATACCGATAACTGATAATTCTTTATATTTGAAAGCCGATAACCGATATATTGGCCGATAAATCTAAATCCAAATTTTTATCATAATTGTGTGCTTGGGACGTGGCTTTTAATGGTGAGACTTTTGTTTTTGTAATCACTCTCTCAAAAATTATAAAAAAAATTTGGATTTAGATTTAATCGACCGATTTATTTATATCGGCTGTCAAATATAAAGAATTATCGGTTATTGGTAATGGCCAACATTTTCATATCGGTGCATCCCTATAAAAAAAGATCTCAAAATTATATAAATGTATATAAAATCAAAAATGATATAAAAATTTGGATTTAGATTTATCAGCCAATATATCGGTTATCGGCTTTCAAATATAAAGAATTATCGGCCAAAATTTTCATTTTGGTGCATCCCTATAAAAAAGGATCTCAAAATGATATAAAAATTATATAGAAATTTGAATTTAGATTTATCGGCCAATATATCAGTTATCGGCTTCAAATATAAAGAATTATCGGTTATTGGTATCGGCCAAAATTTTCATATCGGTGCATCCTTATAAAAAAAGGATCTCAAAATTAAATAAATGTATATAAAATCAAAAATTATATAAAAATTTGGATTTAGATTTATCGGCCAATATATCGGTTATCGGCTTTCAAATAGAAAGAATTATCGGTATCGGCCAAAATTTTAATTTCGGTGCATCCCTACTTGTCATAGTTGGGAAAATTACAACAAATACATTTATGTATGCGACAAATATATATATATATATATATATATATAAGAAAAATCCATGCTAGTGCTTCTATCTTACTAAAAAAATACAGAGAGATCGATTACGGTGGTCAGAAGAGAGAAAGATGTCAGATCTGCCGTCAGATGCTCTGTTAGTTTACTGACATTCAATGCCAAGGTAATATAACACAAAGTATATTCTTATAAATGCACATAACATTTTTCAAATTTGCATTGTTAATAATTATGGAAATGCATCATCACAGTCTGTGAAACATTGCTGTTTGTGTTTCACTAAAGACATACAGGTTTGGAACGACACGATTGAGTAAATGACAACAGTTTCATTCTTGTACAGGTTTGAGGCTTTCAAAGCCTGAGCGTCCTGTAGTTAAGTAACATTATTTTAATTATTGAATACAGCACTTTCTTCTTCTCCTCCAAACTCACAGACTGATGACCTGAACTTTGAGGTGATGGATAATTTATGACATCCAGAATAGAAGCTTCAGTGACTGGGACAAAAGTGTTGGCATGTACGGTCACGCTTGCGCAATCTGACAGATATTCACAGCAGAATTATGTGGCATTAGGAGAATGTTTATTACATCTTCAGGCGAGCTGGGAGCTGGGTGTTGTGCCAGCGCTGTCAGTCGGTGTTGTGTAATACGAGTCGCTATTCGAAATGGCACGCTGAGCCAAATTGCATTGGAATTGCATGACACTTGACGGATCTCCTGCCCAGTGTTTGTTTACTGGAGCTGAGTCACTTAATAGTGTTTCCCAGAGGAGCTGTCAGAAACACCAGACACACAGGCTACAGGGAATATTTACTGTCTTTCTCCTCACATACTGTATGTGTCTCTGCAACATCTACTGCAGCTTAACAGGAGAATGAGTCAAAAATACACACTCCTCAAACCCGTGTGTCTTTCTTTTATCTGTGAAACACAGGAGGATGCTTTTTAGCATTCCTGTCACTGTAATGATTCTGCATGAATGTTAAAAAGTACACTGTACGTTAAACGCATTAATGCAATGCAAGTCGCTTTGGACAAAAGCATCTGCCAAATGCAAAATGTCTTTATCGGTCAAAAGTTTGGAATACTTAGGATTTTTTATTTGATCAAAAATACAGTAAAAACAGTGAAATATTATTCCAATGTAAAACAGCTGTTTTCTATGTGAATATATACTGATCAGGCATAACATTATGACCACTGACAGGTGAAGTGAATAACACTGATTATCTCGTCATCGCGGCACCTGTTAGTGGGTGGGATATATTAGGCAGCAAGTGAACATTTTGTCCTCAAAGTTGATGTGTTAGAAGCAGGAAAAATGGGCAAGCGTAAGGATTTGGGCGAGTTTGACAAGGGCCAAATTGTGATGGCTAGACGACTGGGTCAGAGCATCTCCAAAACTGCAGCTCTTGTGGGGTGTTCCCGGTCTGCAGTGGTCAGTATCTATCAAAAGTGCTCCAAGGAAGGAACAGTGGTGAACCGGCGACAGGGTCATGGGCGACCAAGGCTCATTGATGCACGTGGGGAGCGAAGGCTGGCCCGTGTGGTCCGATCAAACAGACGAGCTACTGTAGCTCAAATTGCTCAAGAAGTTAATGCTGGTTCTGATAGAAAGGTGTCAGAATACACAGTGCATCGCAGTTTGTTGCGTATGGGGCTGCATAGCCGCAGACCAGTCATGCTGACCCGTCCACCGCCGAAATATCAATCCAACCGAGCATCTGTGCTGAACAAACAAGTACAATCCATGGAGGCTCCACCTCGCAATTTACAGGACTTAAAGGATCTGCTGCTAACATCTTGGTGCCAAATACCACAGCACACCTTCAGGGGTCTAGTGGAGTCCATCCCTCGAATGGTCAGGGCTGTTTTGGCAGCAAAAGGGGGACCAACACAATATTAGGAAGGTTGTCATAATGTTATGCCTGATCGGTGTATAGTAAAGTGTAATTTATTCCTGTGATCAAAGCTGAATTTATCATCATTACTCCAGTCTTCAGTGTCACATGATCCTTCACAAATCATTCTCATATGAGGATTTGCTGCTCAAGAAACATTTATGATTATTATCAATGTTAAACACGCTTGTGCTGCTTCAGATTTTTTTATTTACTTAAAATTTGTAAATGCATATTGAATGCACACTAAATGGATTTGTTGAAGGGGGGTTTTCTAATGGATTTCAACAATGTGAGCATCATTTTTAGGGGTTAAACTCGTTCTTTTTAACTATTCCATTTCCATTCAGGACTCCACCCCCACACCAGCGTCCTGCTGTTCTATAGGAGTGTGTGGGAGTTCACAAGAGAACACTGTGTACTATCACGTATGTTTCACAGTGACGGCGAAGCGCACCTCCTCACAATCATCCCTTAATAAACCAATCAAAACCCCACCGCCGTGACACACGATATATGACCACATGAATCAGTGAATGCAAGTGTAAAACTTGTGCAATAAAATGACTGAATATTTAGAGGAATAAAAATAACAAGTTGCACGGTTTTACATTTAATGCATTTTAATAAATAAGTCCAGTCCGGATCCGTTCACACACTGCGGGTTTTCTGAGAATGCAGATGTGAGTCCTGAAAATGTATGGATGTGAGTTTGGTTATAGAATGCCGTTATTAGACTATATACATGCAATAATATAGTTACATCAGAGTCAGTTTTGATTTCCTGTGACTTTAACTTGCAACACTGTTAATGTCAGGTGCGTTTAATGTCAGATACGCCCCATCAGGCCTGTTGTTTTTCCTGCGGTCAAAACATGCTGGTTATGAGCCGGCCGTGAAGAGGCACCTCTCATCTCTCACCTATCTGCCAGCGGTTCGAGAGAAATGTTGTGATCCCGGAGTCTCCTGGGGGTCGGCGGAGGATGTTTGCTCAGGTTAGAGCGATGTGAGAAACCACGACGTGGGCCGGCCGACGTGTGAGGGGTGTGTGTGTGTGTTTTGGGTGATGAATGCTTTGGGATCTTTAGAGGTATTGCTGTAACCCACAGCTCACCTTTGGCTCGGGCCTTGACCTGCCAACACAGATTAAAAGTGAGCGAGGGTTGAGGCACAAGGACGAGCTTTCCTGTCAAAATAGTCGGAGGAAAACAGACCGAGCTGTTTAGAAATGTTGAGAACATGTCCACAAAATAAAACCACTAAGAAAAGACAGAAGTGATCTTAAAAATATTGATTGAGGGTATAAAAGTGAGTTTTCTGCTTTCTGAGAATATGATGCTATTGAATGACCTGAACTTACACTATACTGCCAAAAGTTTTGGGACGTCTGCCTTTACATGCACATGAACTTTAATGCCATCCCATTCTTAATCCGTAGGGTTTAATATGGAGTTGGTCCACCCTTTGCAGCTATAGCAGCTTCAACTCTTCTGGGAAGGCTTTCCACAAGGTTTAGGAGTGTGTTTATGGGAATTTTTGACCATTCTTCTAGAAGCGCATTTGTGAGGTCAGGCACTGATGTTGGACGAGAAGGCCTGGCTCGCAGTCTCCGCTCTAATTCATCCCAAAGGTGTTCTATCGGGTTGAGGTCAGGACTCTGTGTAGGCCAGTCAAGTTCCTCCACACCAAACTCGCTCATCCATGTCTTTATGGACCTTGCTTTGTGCACTGGTGCGCAGTCATGTTGGAACAGGAAGGGGCCATCCCCAAACTGTTCCCACAAAGTTGGGAGCATGAAATTGTCCAAAATGTCTTGGTATGCTGAAGCATTAAGAGTTCCTTTCACTGGAACTAAGGGGCCAAGCCCAACCCCTGAAAAACAACCCCACACCATAATCCCCCCTCCACCAAACTTTACACTTGGCACAATGCAGTCAGGCAAGTACCGTTCTCCTGGCAGCCGCCAAACCCAGACTCGTCCATGGGATTGCCAGACAGAGAAACGTGATTGGTCACTCCAGAGAACACGTCTCACTGCTCTAGAGTCCAGTGGCGGCGTGCTTTACCCCACTGCATCCCACGCTTTCATTGCACTTGGTGAAGTAAGGCTTGGATGAGCTGCTCGGCCATGGAAACCCATTCCATGAAGCTCTCTACACACTGTTCTTGAGCTAATCTGAAGGCCACACGAAGTTTGGAGGTCTGTAGCTATTGACTCTGCAGAAAGTTGGTGACTTCTGTGCACTGTGACCCTCAGCATGCGCTGACCCCGCTCTGTGATTTTACGTGGCCTATCACTTCGTGGCTGAGTTGCTGTTGTTCCCAATTGCTTCCACTTTGTTATAATCCCACTAACAGTTGAGCGTGGAATATTTAGTAGTGAGTAAATGTCAGGAATGGACTTATTGCACAGGTGGCAACCTATCACGGTACCACGCTTGAGTTCACTGAGCTCCTGAGAGCGACCCATTCTTTCACAAATGTTTGTAGAAGCGTCTGCATGCCTAGTGCTTGATTTATACACCTGTGGCCATGAAGTGATTGAACACCTGAATTCAGTGATTTGGAGGGGCGTCCCAATACTTTTGGCAATATAGTGTATATCTAGGTTGTTGGTTAAAAGCTAACATGAAACTTTAACTAGTTGCTTTTGTCATAGCTGTGAGGAGATGCCAGATGCAATTATAACACTAGTTGTGAAATAAAAATTTAATGATTAAACTGAAAGACTAAAAGGTTTATATATATATATATACACATACAGTATATGTTTTTTATGAATACATAATTATTTAATGTGTTTTTTAATGATGTCATGAAAATAATTTCATGGCCAATCTGCATTATCTCATTAAAAAATAAATACAAATAAATTATTTATTCATAAAACCCACACACATACATGGGTCGGTAAGATTTCTCTTACACTCACCAAAGCTGCGTTTATTTGATCATAAATCCAGTAAAACAGTGAAATATTACTCCAGTGTAAATCAGCTG
Source organism: Coreius guichenoti (assembly GCA_039654105.1). Classification (NCBI taxonomy): domain Eukaryota; kingdom Metazoa; phylum Chordata; class Actinopteri; order Cypriniformes; family Gobionidae; genus Coreius; species Coreius guichenoti. The sequence goes on along the minus strand of CM077170.1, from coordinate 1,259,045 downwards.
TTCTCTATGTGAATATATAGTAAAGTGTAATTTATTCCTGTGATCAAAGCTGAATTTAGCAAGAAACTGATGTGTTTCAAAAATAACGAGAGGCAGACAGATAATTGAAATCTAAAGGTGTAAAATCACATGGAGACACACAGTCCAGAACGAACACATAAACAAACGAGCGCATGCTTTGGCTCCGACAGCACAACGTGCATCGGCTTCCCTGACGCAGGAGATGCACTGCTGTATCAAACGCGCGCATTACAGATATAATCCACTGAACACAATAACACACAACCATATGGACACACACACACAGGCCATCCTCGCTCTAAATATAGAGCACACACTATCAAAACGTGCATATGGACATGCGTGCATGGACACGTGCGCAGACGGCACACATATTGACATACACACACACACACACACGGCTGACAGCACTAAATGAATCCATATATAAATCGAGCGCTAAAAGGCACTTCTAGTTATCATTGTGCGGCCCATCTGTTCTGTTCTGTCCTAGCATGCCTCATTCATAATATAATACCGACCAGGCTTAAGGTATATTGTTCATGCTTTACAAAAGTCTAATCTGCTAAATGCGACTAAGAGGACCTATTATGCCCTTTTACAAAGGTTTTCATGCTCGAATGTTCTTGAATGTTGATTATTTCCTCATATTCTCCATTGTTGCGGCTCCTCTCTTCCCAGTCTGTCAGTAACGCTCTGTTTAGTTCCTGTCTCTATGAAGCCCCTCCTTCTGAAAAGCACACTGTGCTCTGATTGGTCGGCTGGAGCAGTGTGTTGTGATTGGTCAAGTGCTTCCAGCGTGTTTGGGAAATGCCCCGCCCCTTACCATAACCGCCAGTTTCAACACACGACTAACTAATGCCGAGTTCAGACTGCACGATTTTCAAACTGGTCAGATCACTGCTCTTTTCACACTGCATTACTGTACAAGAGGAAGAATCGCTGACAACTCTGTCTCGTCCACAAACTACGTTTCACAAGCAAACACACGCGAGAAGTGACAAGGAAAGAACGTGAGATCACGAGCGAGACTGGAATTATTAAAAATGATAGACTGCAGAAAGCTTGCGATCCAAATGGTCTGTGCACTGATTTGCAGCGAAAAGGAGAAAAAGAAAGAAGAATATGGAGGAGGAAAGTGTCGGGGAGACGTGGAGAGCAAGGATTGTGTTCTGCAAAGAGAGTTGGAGGTAAATAAATCATTTTGCAATGTTCTGCTGTTGTGGCCGGTCAAGCAAATGCTTGTGCTTTGTTTCTGTTCAATATAATTGAAAATATATCTATTAAAATACTGATATTCTGGTCTATAACTCCTCCCCCAACTCCCCTCTGCCCTGTATCTTGCGCTCTCATTGGCTGTAGGTCATCGCCGATGTGATTTTCAGTCAGAAACATAGACTGTAAAAAAAATATGGATGTAGTGTCCGTGACGTCACCCATAGGATTCTGAAGAGCAGTTTTGAAGCATAAAGTCGGCCGTCGCCATCTTGGCAGCGCGTCACACCCGGATAACTGAAAATGGGCAAAGAGGCGGGACCTGGGTGGAGCTGAGGTGACGTGATGACTAACAGACAGCAGACAAACGACAATCCACCTGTCACTCAAAGTGGCCCTGCCCTTAATTATGCAGAACTTTAAGGCTTTATATAATTTAAACGAATGAGTTATAAAAAAATTCACCCCCCTCACAGTTGTCATGAAGGGCAAAATTAGCCGCATAGAGCAAAACCACAATTTGTACCAGGCTGTAAACATGTCTTTTCAGCTGTAAAGTTGGGCATTTTAACATGGAGCTCAATGAGATTCTGCTCTCTTTTGGAGCCTGTCCCTAGCGGCCAGTCGATGAATTGCAGTTTAAGTCACTTCCGTGTTGGCTTCAAGAGAAACTGGGGGAGGTGCCGCTTGGTCAGAACACATTTCACACAGCAGGATTTTGAATCGCCGACAGGTCCAGATATTTAGCATGCCAAATATCTCACGGGCGTCTGCGACTCGTCGGCGTTTCTCTCTGAGCGCGTCTTTGATCATTCACACTGCGGGTTTGTCCCTCACGTGAACGAGCACCGATTTGCCTATGATTTCGGGCATTTGTCTGCGATTTCGCAAAACCTGTCGGCGAGTCAAAATCGGACCTAAAATCGGGCAGTGTGAACTCGGCATAACTCAACCAGGCCCCGCCCCTTTATTCTGCATATGAATTATTTAAATGAGGAATATTGTGACGTGTTGGTTCCCGGCGCTATACAAATAAATTTGACTTGACAAAACCTCCAAAAAGTAATTTTTCCCAATTTTAATAAAGAAATGTTTCCTGACAATGTCAATAGAAACAATCATTCCAAAAACCGAGAAGTGTAATTATGTGAAGAACTATACAAAGCATAATTATGAGTTTCATATGCATAAAATAGATAAACATCAAAAATGCTGAAGAGATAAACAAACGCTTTAACATTTTGTAGCTTCCTATTTTAGCAACATTTAAATGAGTAATTGCTGAGATATATATCTCCAGTCTCCAGAACTCAAAAATCACAGGGGAAAAATTACATACTTTAAAAAAAAAACTTTTTGCATTGTAACTTATTTTCATGACAATTAAGCAAATTTTCCCAAGCAAAATAATGATGCTCAAAAGCTCTATGTATTTATATAGCGTAACATATAGTTTTTGTTATATTGATTTTATTTTTAAAACGGCGTATTACAGTAATGAGAATCTAATGAGATTCATAACAATGAGAATTACCAAAAAACAACTTAAAACAACGCAACAGTAAAGAGAACGAGGCTTGTATCGCAGTCATTTAAATTTATTTGTATAATATTATAGTAGCTTTTATTTATATATTTTATTATATATATATATATATATATATATATATAATATTAATGTCGAGCCCTGATATATATATATATATATATCAGGGCTCGACATTAATATTAATTATATATATATATATATATATATATATACACCCAAAAGTGATGTGTTTGTAATGACCCTACAAGTTCAATTAAACCATAAAAATATGAGGAATATTTTGTGATGAAAAGATGGAAAATAAAGCCAATTTTTAGATTCACATGATTGATTTTTTTTTTTTAAATCAGCAAAAACTCATATATCACAACAAAAATATCATCTACTGTATAAACTTTACAATTTCAAAATTTCTGATTTTCTCCCACAATTTTAATTATTATATATTATAATATGCATACCCATTATGTATGTAACTATATATTTATATATATATATATATATATATATATATATACACACACACATATATATATATAGATATGAAAAAATATATAACATATATTATACTAAATAATATAATACTAAAGTACAACTGATTCACTCGCAGAGTGATATATATATTTATATATAAGCTAATTAAATAAATAAATAAAATAAAATATATATATAGTTGGGAGCATTATGATATAAATATATATTTATACAGCTTTATATAATTAGATATTCATATATATATATGATATATATTTTATTTATATTTTTTAGCTTTTATTTTAATATTTTCAGTTTTTATTGTAAATTTTAAGCTTTATTAACACACTACTGCATATTACAGTTGATGTGTAATTCAGAAAATGACATCTATTTATCTTTTAGCAGTCTGATCTGAAGAAAAAGACGTTGAAAACTGCATTCATTCACACTGGAAATGGAAGATCGAGTGTTTCGACTGACGCAAAAGCAGAAGATCATCCAAGGATTTCAGAAGATATGCATGTGAAGAACACAAATGAAAACTATTACTGAATATCCTGTCAAGCAAACGTCCATCATCATTAGGTGAACACAGACATGAAGAGGCTTGTTATTAAGACAAAGAGTTTCTTTTATGCTTTACTCCTCCTATCAGACCAAACGCTGGTTTCTTTACATCAGATCTCTTCAGTTTCACTCACTTACACCACGTCCTTAATTGGCTCTTTGGGCTTCTTTGTGCTGAGGTCAAAGGTCAAGTGTGCGGCATCAGAAAGGTGCTCGTCTGTCGGCGCGGGGCGGCACAGCAGGCGGAGACGCTGCACACGGGACACATGAATAGCCTGTTATTCACCAGAGAGACTTTAGGAGGGTTATTAGGCCAGACGCTGGACGCTCGAGACTCTCTGTCTGCGTCAGGGGTTTTATTTGCCACTTACATAAACAACTGTCATTGGTTTAACAATGAAGCACAGCCTACAGGACGAGAGCGCTGGCCAGACTCAGGATGGGATTCGTGATTAAACGCTCGACATCGACTCTTTTATGAGCAATGAACTGCAGTCCCATGAAGCACTGCAAATGATGAGATATAAAGCTTTAAATAAATAAATAAAAGATGAGGATATACACCGATCAGGCATAACATTATAAGCATCTTCCTAATATTGTGTTGGTCCCCCTTTTGCTGCCAAAACCTTTCACCTTTCTATCAGAACCAGCATTAACTTCTGGAGCAATTTGAGCTCCAGTAGCTCGTCTGTTTGATCGGACCACACGGGCCAGCCTTCTCTCCCCACGTGCATCAATGAGCCTTGGCCGTCCATGACCCTGTGGCCGGTTCACCGCTGTTCCTTCCTTGGAGCACTTTTGATAGATACTGACCACTGCAGACCGGGAACACCCCACAAGAGCTGCAGTTTTGGAGATGCTCTGACCCAGTCGTCTAGCCATCACAATTTGGCCCTTGTCAAACTCGCTCAAATCCTTACGCTTGCCCATTTTTCCTGCTTCTAAGACATCAACTTTGAGGACAAAATGTTCACTTGCTGCCTAATATATCCCACCCACTAACAGGTGCCGTGATGAAGAGATAATCAGTGTTATTCACTTTACCTGTCAGTGGTCATAATGTTATGCTTGATCGGTGTATATTCAAAGTCTTTGAATATACACTCACCTAAAGGATTATTAGGAACACCTGTTCAATTTCTCATTAATGCAATTATCTAATCAACCAATCACATGGCAGTTGCTTCAATGCATTTAGGGGTGTGGTCCTGGTCAAGACAATCTCCTGAACTCCAAACTGAATGTCAGAATGGGAAAGAAAGGTGATTTAAGCAATTTTGAGCGTGGCATGGTTGTTGGTGCCAGACGGGCCGGTCTGAGTATTTCACAATCTGCTCAGTTACTGGGATTTTCACGCACAACCATTTCTAGAGTTTACAAAGAATGGTGTGAAAAGGGAAGAACATCCAGTATGCGGCGGTCCTGTGGGCGAAAATGCCTTGTTGATGCTAGAGGTCAGAGGAGAATGGGCCGACTGATTCAAGCTGATAGAAGAGCAACTTTGACTGAAATAACCACTCGTTACAACCGAGGTATGCAGCAAAGCATTTGTGAAGCCACAACACGCACAGCCTTGAGGCGGATGGGCTACAACAGCAGAAGACCCCACCGGGTACCACTCATCTCCACTACAAATAGGAAAAAGAGGCTACAATTTGCACGAGCTCACCAAAATTGGACAGTTGAAGACTGGAAAAATGTTGCCTGGTCTGATGAGTCTCGATTTCTGTTGAGACATTCAGATGGTAGAGTCAGAATTTGGCGTAAACAGAATGAGAACATGGATCCATCATGCCTTGTTACCACTGTGCAGGCTGGTGGTGGTGGTGTAATGGTGTGGGGGATGTTTTCTTGGCACACTTTAGGCCCCTTAGTGCCAATTGGGCATCGTTTAAATGCCACGGCCTACCTGAGCATTGTTTCTGACCATGTCCATCCCTTTATGACCACCATGTACCCATCCTCTGATGGCTACTTCCAGCAGGATAATGCACCATGTCACAAAGCTCCAATCATTTCAAATTGGTTTCTTGAACATGACAATGAGTTCACTGTACTAAAATGGCCCCCACAGTCACCAGATCTCAACCCAATAGAGCATCTTTGGGATGTGGTGGAACGGGAGCTTCGTGCCCTGGATGTGCATCCCACAAATCTCCATCAACTGCAAGATGCTATCCTATCAATATGGGCCAACATTTCTAAAGAATGCTTTCAGCACCTTGTTAAATCAATGCCACGTAGAATTAAGGCAGTTCTGAAGGCGAAAGGGGGTCAAACACAGTATTAGTATGGTGTTCCTAATAATCCTTTAGGTGAGTGTATATCTATATAGGTTTATATAATTAAATATTCAGATAAATAAATATATAAGTACTCTGAGAGTGAATTAGTATTATTTTAGTATTATTTATATACTATTATATTATTTATTATTATTTTTTAAATAGATTTTATTCTTATATTTTCAGTTTTAACTATTTTTTATGTGGTTTTATCATTAGGGGTTCAAGTGTGTAGCACTGAAACTCAATTGTAATAGTTAGAATTTCCAAGGATCAGCATTCTCCCCTAAAAGTGTTCAGACCAAACCGTAAGCCGTAGAGACTTGAAACTTTGAGGGATGGTAGTACTCACACCATCTACAACGGCA
>CM077170.1:1190060-1247560 GCA_039654105.1 Coreius guichenoti | reverse complement strand
AGGGTTATGTATGTAAGCCGGTTCCCTTTTGAGGGAACTCATTGGGAACGCCTTCAGTGTGCACCGGTGTCTGAAGCATGTGTGAAATCACGCCAATCCTACTGGCCGATGGAGGTCAGGTGACGCAGTGTAACGCATCAACAAGACTATAAAAGGGCATCTACGTCACAGAATCACGATTCTAACTGTCTTAAGAAGGGAACCGGGTTACATATGAGACGTTCCCTTTAGAGGTAACTCAACGCTGCTTCAAGGAATGTTAATAATCGCCGCCATACTGAACAAATGCCTGACCAACAAGGTTGAAGTACACATATGCACAAACCCTGTGCCGACTGAACGGACTGACCCAGAAGGACTTGCGAGCCTGGGATCGAATTCATGCCCAAACTGTAAAGCCTTATGACTATAAATAAAGCAAAATCAGTCAAACAGGACATACAGTTTAAACAAACAATCACACTGAAACAGACATGTGGCTTCTGAAGATAAAGAAGCTGGTGATTCTGTGACGTAGATGCCCTTTTATGGTCTTGTTACGATTTGTCACCTGACCTCCGTCGGCCAATAGGATTGGCGTGATTTCACACGTGCTTCAGACACCGGTGCACACTGAAGGTGTTCCCATAGCGCCAATGGCATGACGCAGCGTCTCGTTTCCTTCTCAGGGGATAAAACTAAAACTAAAATAACAATGCATTAGATACAGATGCACTAGCGATGCCTGGGTCATGGGTTAAACTGATTAAATGTGTACTTTTAATGCACTTTGGATAAAGCGTTCGCCAAATGATTACATGTAGATAAACGTAAATGACCAGGAACATGAATTAGAAAAGTAAACAGAGTTGTCATTGATTCATGTTGATGTTAAACGTGTAAGAGTCTTTGTGAGAGGAAGGACGCACTTGTAACAGTCGTTGTTGAATTTATTGTAGCTGCCCAGAGCCGTGAGACTTCCCAGACAAATGCCATACGAGAAGAAGATCTGAGTCCCTGCATCCATCCATACCTTCAGAAGAGAGACAGAGAGAAACAGACAGCACACACTGCTTTCTGGACTTCACCTTGAGCATATCCGTTTTTACAAGCAGCCTCTGAGATAAACTTGTCACAACTAGTCACTATTTAAACAAATCCTCTCCAGTCTAAAAACTGAACAAAAATCATAAACGAGTCAATGATAAATCAAATCTGAGCTATATATGTAAACTTTTACTCCAGTTTCAATTTAATGGTGCTATAATGTCAAAGTAATAACGCATACTACCTAAATATATGAGAATCTCAATTATTATTTTCATAAAATGCTTGCAAACATAATTCATAGGTGAAAATGATTTAAAATGGTTCCATCAAGAACATCATTAAAAATCATAAAAATACAAATTATTTGGTTTTGTCCTCCAGCAGGAGTTCTTCCCTCTATCAGTGTCAGTGTTCCTGAACTCCTGAAACGCCTCCATTGTAGTCTTGAGTTTTCCTCCGGGAACCAACACGTCACAATATTCCTCATTATAATAATTCATACACAGAATAAAGGGGCGGGGCCTGGTTGAGTTAGTTAGCAGTGTGTTGAAACTGGCTGTTATGGTAAGGGGGTGGGACATTTCCCAAACACCAATCACAACACACTGCTCCAGCCGACCAATCAGAGCGCATTGTGCTTTTCAGAAGGAGGGGCTTCATAGAGACAGGAACTAAACAGAGCGTTACTGACAGACTGGGGAGAGAGGAGCCGCGAAAATGGAGAATATGAGGAAATAATCAACATTCAAGCAGGAAAACCTGCTCTAGTAGAGCAAAAACACATTAAGACTTTATAAAAGGGCAGAATAGGTCCTCTTTAATGCATGTTGTACATATTTGTTTCTACACCGTAGTATTTGTTTTACTCATGAGATCATGTGACGCTGCGGTACCTGTGGGTCCGTCAGCCGTGTGTGATTGGGTTTCAGGTAGTAAATAATCCCGTCCACGGCACCCGGGAGCGTCACGCCACGGACCAACAACACCAGCAGCATCACGTACGGGAACGTGGCCGTGACATACACAACCTACACAACAACACATAAAACACACAGCAATGATTTAAAAGCAAATTAAATAAAGTTTTCCACAAAGATCTGAAGCAGCACAACTGTTTTCAGCATTGATATTAATCATAAATATTTCTTGAGCATTAAATCCTCATATGAGAATGATTTCTGAAGGATCGTGTGACACTGAAGACTGGAGTAATGATGATAAATTCAGCTTTGATCACAGGAATAAATTACACTTTACTATATATTCACAAAGAGAACACCTGATTTACACTGGAATAATATTTCAGATTTTTACTGCATTTTTGATCAAATTATTTGTCTCTCTATCCATCCATCCATCCATCCATCCATCCATTCATCCATCCACCATCCCTCCATCCATCCATCCATCCATCCACCATCCCTCCACCCATCCACCATCACTCCATCCATTCATCCATCCATCCCTCCATACATCTGTCCATTCATCCATCCATCCATCCATCCATTCATCCACCCACCATCCCTCCATCCATCCACCCACCCACCCACCATCCATCCACCATCCATCATCCATCCGTCCATCCATCCATCCCTCCATATATCCGTCCATTCACCCATCCACCCACCATCCCTCCATCGTCCACCATCACTCCATCCATTCATCCACCCTCCCACCATCCCTCCATCCATCCATCCATGCATCCATCCACAATCCCTCTATCCATCCATCCATCCATCCATCCATCAACCATTACTCCATACATCCGTCCATTCATCCATCCATCCACCATCACTCCATCCATAACTCCATCCATTCATCCACCCACCCACCATCCCTCCATCCATCCATCCACCATCCCTCGATCCCTCCATCCATCCATCCATCCATCCATTCATCCATCCATGCATCCATCCATCCATCCATCCACCATCCCTCCATCCATCCATCCATCATCCACTATCACTCCAGACATCTGTTCATTCATTCATCCATCCATCCATCCATCCACCATCCCTCCATCCATCCATCCATTCATCCATCCACACACCCACCATCCCACCATCCATCCATCCATCCATCCATCCAAAATATGAATAGAAAAAACATTTCATAGTCAAAAACAGTCCTAGACTAGTTGAAACATCACAATCTATTAAATAGAGTTATTGGACTCTGGCATAAGAGGCATAAAGGAGGATCTTCTCTAATGCTATTGTATAAACACACTACACACACACCTTGCCAGTGGATTTGACTCCTTTCCAGACACAGAAGTAGCAGACGACCCACACCAGCAGCAGACACGAGGCCAGACGGAGGTTCAGCGAGCCCAGATGATCTACACTTGCAGACAGATCCAACACCTCACGCCTGGAGAGAGAGACACACACTCAGAACACACACACACACAACACACACACACAAACTAAAATAACACTGCATTAGATACAGATGCACTAGTGATGCCTGGGTCATGGGTTAAACTGATTAAATGTGTACTTTTAATGCACTTTGGATAAAGCGTTCGCCAAATGCATACATGTAGATAAACATACACACACACACCATCAAACTCTTCAAACAATGAATCGTGCACACCATCATACCAGACACTCACTCCCAAAACTCAATGACTGGAGACGTGGCGTTCTCAGAGACATCGCTGGCGTTGTGCCGCTCAAAGTCCACGCAGGAATCTAGAGGAGATCGCAACACATTATACATGAGGACGCTTCTCTCACTCTATACCTTCAATTCTCTGGAATCACTTTTGTCTGCCAAATAGATTACATATAATGTGCTGTCAGGAATATTGTGTTACGATACAAATAATTTAATTCTGTTTTGTTCATGTCACTTACAAAGTACGCCTAATGTTATTTTTTTACTTGGAATTGTACATAATATTATATATTAATACAAATTATAATGATATAGGCTCATATGATTTATTTTAATGCTGTGAAAAATAATAATATTTTTCTAGTTATTAGTATAATATAATAATATAATATAATAATATAATACAGGCTCATATGATTTATGTTAATACTGTCAAAATTATTAATATAATATAATAAAATAAATATAATATAATATAATATATGGTTTACTTTAATGCTCTGAAAAATAATAATATTAATATGATTATATTCATGTATATTAATATATAGTGTAATATAATATAATATATATATATTTGGATTCAAACTCAAACCGCAAAATTATTGCTCCTATCTCAAATAATTGTGATTAGATAGAATAACCATGATTATACGATTAATAAATAATCATGACAGACCTAGCTGTAAAATAGATTGTAGCTGTAAATGTTAAAAAAAGGCTCAAGCTAATAATTCAAATTGCACAATGTGTAAAAAATGTGTTTTGTTTTGCTGTGTGAAAAAGTCTCTCCAAAAGCCTGCCCTCCAAAATCACTGTGATGGTGCTTTATGGGTGGGGAATGAGTTCTGTCCTGAGTGTCAAGACGTTTGGATCATGGAAATTAACTGGGCCAAAATTCAGCCTAAATCTTGGCCCGCTGCACTCACATGACCACACAGATGATGTGAGCGTTCTGACACGCTGAAGGCACAGCCTAGAAACTCAAAGACACACTAGGACCTCGATGTATATGTATGGGAAGTGTGTTTCTCACCTGTGTTCCAGGTGTTGTTGCAGTGCGCCCAGGGAAGCCGCGTCTGGAAGCTGCTGCACAGGTAGAAAAGAGCCCAGGCCAGAATAATGATGTAATACACAGAGCTGTGTAAGATCATCACCTGACTGGCGTAACCCAGACCTGCAGTAACCAAACCATCCATCCACAAACATTATTAAAACTAAAATGCACAACTCAAACTCAAAATAGAAATAGAAATAGAAATAGAAACAGACACACTTCCATCACATACAGCAAGATTTTGGGCTTGTGTACTAGCTTTATGTAGTCATATGACTTGAGTTATTTCTAGCGCTTTACACAATACAATACAACATTCGACATAGAGGCTAACCTACTTATAATTTCCTTAGAAGCAGAAGAGGGTCCAAGACAACACACTCAGTTATTAGTATTGAGATGAACAAAATTGCTAGCCAACCAGGCTTTAATCTCGTCTAAGCACTGTACAAGTGCATCAAAAGACTGAGAGCCTTTCGGATCTATTGGAATATACAACGATCAGACATAACATTATGACCACTGACAGGTGAAGTGAATAACACTGATTATCTCTTCATGACGGCTCCTGTTAGTGGGTGGGATATATTAGGCAGCAAGTGAACATTTTGTCCTCAAAGTTGATGTGTTAGAAGCAGGAAAAATGGGCAAGCGTAAGGATTTGAGCGAGTTTGACAAGGACCAAATTGTGATGGCTAGATGACTGGGTGTTCCCAGTCTGCAGTGGTCAGTATCTATCAAAAGTGCTCCAAGGAAGGAACAGTGGTGAACCGGCCACAGGGTCATGGGCGGCCAAGGCTCATTGATGCACGTGGGGAGCGAAGGCTGGCCCGTGTGGTCCGATCAAACAGACGAGCTACTGTAGCTCAAATTGCTCAAGAAGTTAATGCTGGTTCTGATAGAAAGGTGTCAGAATACACAGTGCATCGCAGTTTGTTGCGTATGGAGCTGCATAGCCGCAGACCAGTCAGGGTGCCCATGCTGACCCCTGTCCACTGCCGAAAGCGCCAACAGTGGCACGTGAGCATCAGAACTGGACCACGGAGCAATGGAAGAAGGTGGCCTGGTCTGATGAATCACGCTTTCTTTTACATCACGTGGATGGCCTGGGGAACACATGGCACCAGGATGCACTATGAGAAGAAGGCAAGCCGGCGGAGGCAGTGTGATGCTTTGGGCAATGTTCTGCTGGGAAACCTTGGGTCCTGCCATCCATGTGGATGTTACTTTGACACGTACCACCTACCTAAGCATTGTTGCAGACCATGTACACCCTTTCATGGAAACGGTATTCCCTGGTGGCTGTGGCTCTTTCAGCAGGATAATGCGTCCTGCCATAAAGCAAAAATGGTTCAGGAATGGTTTGAGGAGCACAACGAGTTTGAGGTGTTGACTTGGCCTCCAAATTCCCCAGATCTCAATCCAATCGAGCATCTGTGGGATGTGCTGAACAAACAAGTCCGATCCATGTAGGCCCCACCTCGCAACTTACAGGACTTAAAGGATCTGCTGCTAACTTCTTGGTGCCAGATACCACAGCACACCTTCAGGGGTCTAGTGGAGTCCATGCCTCGACGGGTCAGGGCTGTTTTGGCAGCAAAAGGGGGACCAACACGATATTAGGTCATAATGTTAGCCTGATTGGTGTATAACTGAGTGTCGTCTGCGTATAATACATAATATTGTATTTATGAAAAATTGAGCCTAAGGGGCACATATACAACGAAAATAAAATAGGCCCAAGTATAGAACCCTGTGGCACACCACTATGCAATTTAGCTGATGTAGAACACAAATTTCCAATGCAGACCGAAAATGATCTATCCTTCAAATATGATTTAAACCAGTCTAAGGCGGTACCCTTAAAACCAACATCTTCCAAATGCCGCAATATATGCCAGAATCAATGGTATCAAAGGCAGCTGTGAGATCGAGTCGAATAAGGACAACTAACATTCCAGAATCAGCTGCTAATAAAATACAGATTGTTTCAAAGCAGTTTCACAGTAATAAACAGAGTTGCAAAATTCATCAATTGTGCTACTTTAAACAATTCAAACATGTAACCTGCAAAAAGCGGGCAGATTTTCCTCCATGCGCCGACTCCTCCCAGACTGGTGAACTGACCCAGCGCCGTCTCCAGCAGGAAGAGCGGAACGCCACACACAACCAGGAATAACATGTATGGCACAAAGAACACACCTGTCCGAAGGATTATGGGATATGAAGTCATAAACAAAACACACAAGAGCACAAGAGCATGAATATGTTGTGATGTTTGGATGCATAAAAACACCTCCTCCGTTCTTGTAGCACAGATATGGAAATCGCCACACGTTACCCAGACCGATAATCTGTCCGGCAACAGCCAGCAGAAATTCAGCTTTACTGGCCCACTGACCGCGATCCTGCAGCCGGCCGCCACCTGACCTCTGACCCTCAGCGACACGTCCAGCTGTGATGACATGGCAAACCGTAGCAGACGCACACCTGCAGACAGGTCACAGAAGCAGTGGATCGGGACAGTTCAAGACGTCAAAATGTCCCGAATGAGACACACACACGCTAAACTTACATGGCAACGTTGTGTGGCTGTGATTTTATGCTCTTCCAGCCACATGGACACAGTTATCAGCTGAGCTTGTGTGTGTGTGCGTTATCTGAGATGTTTAGGGAGGAGCGTCCCTAAATAGGCACTAATGCGAGCAGCACATTCAGCAGGAGTGGCTGCTGTCATGTTAGTTAAAGCCCTAACAACATGATAACCAAAAAACGCTGACCACACAGTTCCTTCAAAACGTTCAGCATAGTTACATAGTTTATCATTTCCACAACAAGTACTCCCCAAATATTTACAATACCAAAGAAATAAGATCTGATTGAAAGAAGAAAAATTAAGGATGAATTGTCATTCCACTGATTCAGTGCTGATTAGAAGCAGCCAAGTGGGCCACAACTAATTAGCCAGGATGTTGACTTAGTAGGAGTGGACTGCTTTTGTCTTTCCTGTCATCACACGTCTGATATTGTACCCATGAGGGAAACACTCGACACTCGCCATCACCACCTTCACCTGAGACACACATGCACTGACAACAGATAAATGATGTCTGAACAGATTCATGCTAACCTGACATCACTTTTCATCTACAGTATGCAGTGAATTTTGAAGTATGGCATATTTAAACCAGCTGTGACAATATTAAACCGCCAGACGTGATTGTTTTAACAGACAGGTTATGTAATCACACTGCAACAAATCTAACACAACAGCTCTGTGTTTCTGCACAGCTGCTTCTAATGCTGGCTTGACGAATCGAACATAATATTTATAATAAAGAAACTCCACCAAATATCACATAAATTCAGCAAATGTCCTTTCAGCAGCTGCACCCCAACTCACCTACTGATACGATGCAATAATGTGTATAGCATTAACATAACTCCAGTTAAATTTGTGATCTGGTGATTCTGGTGATATACACACATATAATGGAGCCAGATAAACTAATAATTAAGATGGAGTCAGATTTAATAATTAAACCATTTAAACGATATACATGCATGTGTCACGTCTGGTCAGCCTCTGAATCAGGTCTGAACCAACGGCTAAAGCGTGACTACCCAGAGATGGCCCTCTAAGGACTTTTCTAGAGTTTGTCGACCGGGTGTTGTCATAGTGAGGATCCCTCTACACCATCGGTGAAAGTGAGGGGGATCAAGACCCGCAAGCTCCGTTAGACTCCCTCGTCCCTTCAGCTTTGCCTTGGTCAGTCATCACCCTGGTTGAGCCATGGACTTCCGGTCATTTGGCTACGTCTCGTCCCTCCAACCCTTTGGCTACACCGGGCTCTTATCCCTCAAGCTCCATCAGACTCGCTCATCCCTTCAGCTGCGCCTTGGTCAGTCATCACCCTGGTTGTGCCATGGACTTCCGGTCATCTGGCTACATTTCGTCCCTCCACCCCTTTGGCTCCACCATTGTCCTCGCTCCCTTTGGCTCCACCTTGGTCTGCCGAGTCACCATTTCCACCTCGGTCCCGCGAGCCTGCGATTCTGTCCCGGGCCTTCAGTACAGCGGTGTCGCCCTGGGTCTTCAACTTCAACCTGGCTCCACCTGGGTCTCTACTAACCCTAGTCTCCCCCTCAGTCAATCGGGCTCCTGGCTACTACTCCCTGGTCCTCCGTCCTTCGGTTCCGCTGTGGGCCTGTATCCTGATGACTCTGTTTGGGGTCACTCCCTGGCTCCTCCTGCCATCATCTCCTCCCTGGCGCTTCCCTCGTCCTTGTGTATATATAGCGCTGTGTTATGTTATCGTCAAATTATAGAGGTTGTTCTGTTTGTCGTGTTTTTGTATCCTGAGATTCTGAGAAGTGCTATTTTGAGTTTGTTTTCATTAAACATCTACTACTTGTGAATAGGTCCAGCCTTTATTTAATTCGTGCCTCAACCCACTGTGACAGCATGTCACCTTTTGCCAGACTATTGGATTTTTACAGCAACAAACTCGTCACATTCCCATAGTGCACCCCTGCCAGGCCCTAATAGGCACTAGCGTGCACTCAGTAGGTCAGACGGTTTAATGAGGAAACGCTAATCACAGCCAGACTGCAAAAACTGCTAATCAGGCCGGACAAACCGACTGTATGGAGGTGTAACAGTGAGCGGTGAGAAGTGCACTTTATAGACGACTTCTGTGATTTATTCTCTACAGAATCAAGCTGAAGTCTGGCATTGTTCAGCTGCACACTTTTTCAGAAAAGACACTATTAAGTAGATAAAAAGCAGACATGTGTAGGCTTGCGATCAGTTTCAAAACATTACTGTTCTGATTTTATCATATATGCACCCACCCATTAATATATATTTAATAGTGTTTTGCTTGTGCACGTTTCTTGAAAGGCTTGAGCTAAAAATAAGTAGCATCCTCACAGCCTTAAAACCACTAAATCTGTGGCTTGTATTTACTGCAATGGAGTTCTTATGTGGGTCAGTGATGTTAATGACGGCCTGGAGGAGCTTCAACAGACCTCAGACCTCATAATGCTGTTTATGGGTGTAAACCGAAAAACACTGAATAAATATTGATAACCGAGCAAAATATTTGAGGAATACTTTCAGTTTCAGCCAACACAAAGAGTCGTTAGATCCTACAGTTCATTCATTCATTTCAAGAAAAGCCCTTTATTGCCATATAAAAGAGCGATTGTGCCGCTGAACAGCAAGCTAATGACATAATGATACTAGTTATGATGAACAGTAAAACTGACAGTCCTGGAAATCTACAGAGATGGGAGACATTTTTAGGCTTTTTTAACCCCAGGTTAAGTCTGTTTCACATTAGCGATTTTAAAAGAGGGTTCCCAGCAAACAACAATATGTTCTGAGAACGTTTTGTTATGAAAACATTACTTCTGAACGTTTAAAATGCTCAAAATCAAAAAATATTTTGTGAACGTTACAGAAAGCATTAAGGGTTGCTGAAAACATTATAAAAACTAAAGAGTTTTGCCCTCATTAAATATTCATGAGCTTTCAGTCACAACTTAAAGTTGGCATGAAACTGAAGTTGATGCATGTCCCAGTGAAACGCTTCAGGAACAAGAACAAATGTAGGGCGGGGCTTGATTTTGTCCGTGTGGAATTGATTGGCTGGTTGGATGGTTGTGGTTTGCTATTGGTGGATCTCATGTGAGTGACAGGTTGCCCCGCCCTCGTCATCAGAGAAGAGATTCTGTTATTCTGATTCAAGATTACCAAGAACATGCAATATTCCATAAAAAAGTTTTATTTCATGGTGACTTTAAGGGTCAGAGAGAAGGTGGAAAAGGGTAATTATACACTAAATATTTATGGGGCACAAAAACAATCTCAGAGAAAAAGGATTCAATGATATGACCCCTGTAGACTCACAGCAGAAAGAGGAAGAGGAAAAGGTAAAAACCCCTCGGCCGCATGCAGAATGCATTAGCCAGCCAAAGCCAAGAAGCTGTATCAGCAGTCTGGATAGAAACCAACGCAAGAGGATAAAACGCCGTCAGAAGAAACAGCCGTGGCACCGTTGGCTCGACGCGCTCCGTAAATGTGGCCGAGATTACATCACTCTATGGCAAACCACCGCACGACATGCCCAACGCAAACACTAGATGTAACTCGCCATATGGGATCCATTTACAGTCTAAAGATTCAAATTCAACGTGAAAGATCATATAACATACATACGGTCGCATTTAGGGCTGGACGGTATGGCGGAAGAGTTGTGTCAGCTGGTAGACAGAGAAAATAATTAAGTTGTATCATAAGACCATTAACCTAATATAAAATGTCTTATTACGTCACACACTGAATTATGATCAGTTGCTGGAGCGTTCAAGAAAACCATTACAGCAAAAGAGAAACGTCTGCAATTTGTCACGAGACGTAGATCAGAGACACTAATACACCATATTATTGCCTAACCAGCACAGTTATTAGCTTTGGCTTCCTGTGTGTTACTAAATGTATTTATATTACAAATCTACAGTCTGTGAATGATTCGGAAAACCCCTCATTTTTGTGGTCACTGCTGGAAAAATGTCATCATGCAACCGTTTCTCTCGAATGTGTGTGTAGATGAAACGGCATCCGCATAACACATAACACATAATGTGACACATCTGAGCCAAATAGAAATAGAGCGGGACTCGATTTGATACTATAAACGTATTATATTCAGATGAACGGTTTTGAAGGCAAACAGTAATTCCTTAAGAATAACTTGCACTAATGAATTATACACAATAAGACCAGTTATTTTAGTATCATTGAGATACTAGTTTATATTAATATTTTTATGAGTTTTTATTTTTTCAGTTTTCAATTAAAATCTAGTAATTTTGTTGTGCATTTTGTCAATTAGCTTAAATAAAATTAAGTTCATATTTTTATATTTATATAAATATATATTTTATTTTTTAAATAAAAAATATTTTTTTAAATAAATTTAATTTAATTGTTTTATTTTATTTTTGTTTATTTTATTTAAAGTAATGGAAATGTTTTTTTTTATGGTTTTAATTTTAGTTAATTATAATAACCAGTATTATTTTAGTATCATTGAGATACTACTATAATTTTCATTAATACTCATCATAAATAATACTCATAAATTTCATTAATATGAAATTTTCAAATTAAATTAAGTTTCAAAAAAAAAAAATCTGTTAAAGTTTTAACAATTTAACATTTTTTTTTTAACTTTTTTTATTGATTGTATTTATATTTCAAAAATATATTTCAAAATGCAATTTTTGTTCTGCATTTTGTCATTTTTTAAATGTCTATATAATTTTTTTTATTAATTTGTATTTATTATTTTAGTACATCAAATTAAACTAAATAAAAATGAGAAACTAGCTCAAATAAAATGTTTATATTTTTTTTCAATATTTTTTACATTTATATTTTATTTTATATAAAGTAAGGAAACATTTTTTTCTGGTTTTAGTTTTAGTTAACTGTAATAACCAGTGTTATTTTAATATCATTGAGATACTACTATAATTTTCATTAATATTTTGAATTAGTTTTTATTTTTATAGTTTCCTTTTTCAATTTATTTTTAGTTCAAGTTTTAGCAATTTATGTTCTGCATTTTGTCATTTTTCAAATATGTCTATATCATTTTTTTAAGTTTTAGTTATTTTAGTACGTTAAATTAAACTAAATGAAATTTAGAAATGTTGCTTTGGAAACTACACTGCCTTTTTTAAGATTTACGCAATTTAATTAATAGTAGAATTCCATCAAATTAAATTGAATAATTTGATTAAGGATTGTTTTATTTATTCAATTAAATTACATCAGGATTATTCCATTCAATTTGATGTAATTTAACTATTAATTAAATTGTGTAAATCTTAAAAAAAGAGAGTGTAGAGTGTAGCTGAAATAAAAAATTACACTTTTATATTTGTATACATTTATAATTTATTTCAGTTAATGTTTATTTTATTTAAAGTAGCCTAATGCAAATGTTTTTGTATGGTTTTCGTTCTAGTTAACTATAACAACCCTGCCAGCAACATGAATTAATTCTTTTAACTTCATGTCAGACGCAGAAGCTGCTTAGACTAGTCTTAAAATCTCATTTTTTACTTCAAGACAGACCTAATTTTGTAAAGTCAGTTACATGAAACGGTAGATTGGTCTCATTTGAATCACAAAAGAAAGCCTGATTAGCCCTAAATAACTGCTAGTTGGTCAAGTCTTAAGACAGAGGCGAAGTTTAAGCAACCGGCCGCAGGTCTGTATTGTTTAAAGCTGTACTGAAACACAAGCATCCACACAGGAAACATAAATCCAGCAGAGGCTCAAACATCCCCTTTATACTGTACGTACTGTACATCAGACAGACAGAAACGCTGAGTCTGCTGAAGGAAGACTGAGGGTTCAGCAGCTACACAATCATATGCTTTTCTTCATATGCATTTGGCTGAAACTTTTGGTCAATGCACTCAAGGTGTGTATATTATCAATGCATGCATGCATGGCACATTTCAGATAAAGAAAGGTATAATAATGACTGAAAAAGGTGTTTTGTGCTAGAGTAAAATCTGCTTGAAATGTCCAACATATCATAAATTAGTATCAACTGAGTTCTGATTTATTCATGTCATAAACTGTATGTCGATGTGTTTGTTTTATTTATGTGCTGAGCTCAACATGTAAAGTTTTCACTTGCCTTAAAATCACCAGCGTTTGAATTCAGAAATGTTTGTGACATGAATAAGAGCGTTTAAAAGTGTCTGTAATTCTTTAAAGTGCCCATTATGCTATTTTAAAGGTTCCTAATGTTCTTTCAGAGTCTCGTACAATAGATTCACATGCATCCAATGTCAAAAAACACTAATTCTCTCCTAATCTCCACTGCAGCATGTGTCGTCTCAGAGCGTCAGGCAAAACACACACACACACATCATAAATGAGTGTCGTCTCAGAGCGTCAGGCAAAACACACACACACACATCATAAATGAGTGTCATCTCAGAGTGTCAGGCGAAACACACACACACACATCATAAATGAGTGTCGTCTCAGAGCGTCAGGCAAAACACACACACACACATCATAAATGAGTGTCGTCTCAGAGCGTCAGGCAAAACACACACACACACATCATAAATGAGTGTTATCTCAGAGTGTCAGGCGAAACACACACACACACACACACACACATCATAAATGAGCGTCGTCTCAGAGCATCAGGTGAAACACACACACACACTCAGAGCGTCAGGTGAAACACACACACACACACACACACTCAGAGCGTCAGGCGAAACACACACACACACACATCATAAATGAGTGTTGTCTCAGAGCGTCAGGCGAAACACACACACACACTCAGAGGGTCAGGCAAAACACACACACACACACACTCAAAGGGTCAGGCAAAACACACACACACACAGAGCGTCAGGTGAAACACACACACACACACACACACTCAGAGCGTCAGGCGAAACACACACACACACACACATCATAAATGAGTGTCGTCTCAGAGCGTCAGGCGAAACACACACACACACACTCAGAGGGTCAGGCAAAACACACACACACACACTCACACACACACACACACTCACACACACACACACACACACACACTCAAAGGGTCAGGCAAAACACACACACACACTCAGAGCGTCAGGTGAAACACACACACACACACACACTCAGAGCGTCAGGCGAAACACACACACACACACATCATAAATGAGTGTCGTCTCAGAGCGTCAGGCGAAACACACACACACACACACACATACATCATAAATGAGTGTCGTCTCAGGGCGTCAGGCGAAACACACACACACACACACACACACATCATAAATGAGTGTCGTCTCAGAGCGTCAGGCGAAACACACACACACACTCAGAGGGTCAGGCAAAACACACACACACACTCACACACACACACACACACTCAGAGGGTCAGGCAAAACACACACACACACACACTCAGAGCTTTAGGTGAAACACAATAAACACTGTCATGTTGTCTTGCGTTGGGATGCTGGTGTTTGGGAACACAATCGTGTGAGACGCTTCTGGAGGGATATGCACACACACACTCTCACTCACACACACACACACTCACTCACACACACACTCTCTCACACACACACACACAGGTGAAACACAATAAACGCTGTCATGTTCTCTTGCGTTGGGATGCTGGTGTTTGGGAACAATCGTGTGAGACGCTTCTGGAGGGATACGCACACACACACACACACACACACACACACACACACGCTTCTGGAGGAATTAAACCAAATCATTCTGATCACAGACTTTGACTCAGGCGTTTCAGAGCCACCAAACCAACATTTGAGATGCTGTGACGCCATTGGTCAACTAGTCCAGTTATCCAATCACAGCCTCTGCTGAGGTGAAGCCACCTGAGGGTTTGAGGGATTTATTTAGTAAATGTGTTTCCATCGTAGTTTATGTGCATAAAAATAATAAAATAATCTGAAATAAAATAATAAAATAAAGCGAGTCAAAGGTTTTGCACCAAAGCCGTTTCTGTAATAATCTTCATAAACATCAGACGTTTGTGCGTCTCCTCAATGGTACTTTAACTTTCCGCCACTAAAGCAAAGTTCACCACAACATCAAAACTCATAGATCACAGCATTTATTTTTGGCAAGCAATAAACATTATGTTTTATATTTACCACATAACTATGAGGATTTAACAGCCTCCACCACATGTAAGATTCAACGAGAGCCGTATTTACGATAAACTGACATTGTATCCGTGCTCGTTCAGGTCATCGCAGTCTTCTCTCTATTCCAGTGGTTTTTGGGCTGGTGTTTTCCTGGATCTGATTTCAGAGCGCTACATTTGGAATTGATTTTTGCCCCTCCACCCATATATTACATAAGGGCTGGAAAAGTTCACTGGACATACACTGGGGTTCAAGTCTGAGGCCGTTTAAACCTGGAAATAAACAGGATTCTGAAAAACATTCCTGCACGGTTTTCATGTGACCAATGAGATGCAAGTAAACGAGCATCACTGATCACGTGACTCTTCATGATCATCAGGTTTCTCAAACTAAAACCATAAAAAAATACTTTTCATCACTTGAAAATTACTTGAAATAAAAACATAAACATTAATGAAAATAACATAAAATAATAAAACATTTTATTTCAGCTAGTTGCGTTTTCCCCCCATTTTCCCCCAAGTGTAAGTACTAAAATAACTGAAATTAAATAAACGAAAACTTAATTAAAACGATATAGACTTTTTTTTTAAAAAACAACAAAATTATAAAATAATAAAAAAATATAAAAATAAAATTCAAAATATTAACTAAAACTATAATAATATATCAATGATAAAAAAATACAACAACAAAACAGTATTATATGGTTACATTTAAAAAAATATTTAGGCCAAATATATGTAATTAATTATGTATATTAATTGCATATACAATTTCCATTTGGATTAACATAAACTTAATGTGACGCATAATTGTCTGTCATGCATAAATGAAAAAAGAATAAGGTTTATGTAATGATATAGAAATAGTTGTGTTTAAATACATAATAAACAGGATTATATTTATCAACAGTTAATTACATTTATTGTAAACCAATTTTAACTATTTTAATCTTGCTTGTTATACATATAAAACAAGCACTTTTAACTGACTAAATGTAATAATTTTCACAATTGACAAATTTATGTAGATTCTATGGAATCTGAATATATATATATATATATGTTGAAGCACTAAAATTATTAACTGGAAATAAATAGAAACTGAAACTAAAACTGAAATAAAAATAAATTAAACCTAAATAGCCTAATTAAACTAGATGAGTTTGTGAACAACCTTTGATGTTGGCTTGACAAAGCCTAAAAAGCTTCACAAAGATTAATTTTTAAGTTTGAATCAGTTTTAAAATTTCAAATTTTGAAGGTTTTCAGTCTCAGATAAAACGTTTGCTATGCAGTTGCTAGGGTAATCGGGGTGGTTGCTAGGCTGTTGCTATGTGGTTGCTAGGGCATTTGAGGTGCTTGCTAGGGTGTTGCTATGCAGTTGCTAGGGTACTTGGGGTGGTTGCTTGGGTATTGCTATGCTGTTTTGATTGTATTCTGGGTGGTTGCTAGAGTGTTTTCAGTTTCTCAGACAAATCATGTGCTGTCGGGTTGCTAGGGCATTCAAGGTGGTTCCCAGGGTGTTGCTATGCGGTTGCTTGGATACTCTGGGTGGTTGCTTGGGTGTTGCTATGCCATTTCGAGGGTATTCTGGGTGGTTGCTAGAGTGTTTTCAGTTTCTCAGACAAATTGTGAGCTATAGGGTTGCTAGGGTACTCGGGGTGGTTACTAGGCTGTTGCTATGTGGTTGCTGGGGCATTCAAGGTGGTTGCTAGGGTGTTGCTATGCGGTTGCTTGGATACTCTGGGTGGTTGCTTGGGTATTGCTATGCTGTTTTGATTGTATTCTGGGTGGTCGCTAGAGTGTTTTCAGTTTCTCAGACAAATCGTGTGCTATGGGGTTGCTAGTGCATTTAAGGTGGTTGCTAGGGTGTTGCTATGCGGTTGCTTGGATACTTTGGGTGGTTGCTTGGGTGTTGCTATGCCATTTCGAGGGTATTCTGGGTGGTTGCTAGAGTGTTTTCAGTTTCTCAGATAAATTGTGAACTATGGCGTTGCTAGGTCATTCAAGGTGGTTGCTAGGGTGTTGCTATGCAGTTGCTTGGGTACTCTGGGTGGTTGCTAGGTTGTTACTAAAGATTAAACTAAAATGAACATGAAAATGAAAAATATAAAAATAAAAGCTAATTCAAAATATGAATCAAACTATAATAAAAACTAAAAGCCATTTGAGAAATGCTGCATTAAAGGGGTCATGAACTGCATTGTTTTATGATGTTTCCTGGGGTGCACTTATAATGTTAGAATGCTTTTTACATCAAAAATTGTCATAATTTAAAAATAAAAGGCATTTTTACTACCCTGATTTTAGCCCTCTGGTTTGAACGCTCTGTTTGAAGGGGCGTGTCTGCTGTGAGAGTTCAGTGCAAACGCCCACTGCTGCGATTGGCTAACGTCCTTCCATTTGAAATAGCTAAGTATTACTCTCTCTTTTAGTGCGTTTTTACTATTACAGCTCTCATGGTTAACTAATCGTGAAAAGTGTTGCATTATATTTAGATCTATGGCATTATATTTAGATCTATGGCATTATATTCAGATCGTGGCATGAAAGGTTGCAGAGATGAACATTGTAGCCGATCACAGACATGTTGAACTCATGAAAGCAGTGATCTCATCATTGCAACTCAGTTTCTGCACACTAACGAATGCTTTCATCTTCACTAACAGTGCAAACGTGATATAGTTAAGAGATTCGTTGAATAAAACGGGAGTTTTGGCGCGAGTCCAGAACTCAGTCACTGATAAACTCACGCTGTTTGATTGACAGCTCCAGCGATTACCAAGGGAGCTTTCTTTGATCTCTTTCTTTATAGAATTTAATCACCGTTAAATAACAGATTATTTTCATCTACTAAGAGAAACAACGCAAGTTGACGTTTAGTCACTGGTTTGATTTACTGACACACACACAAAGAACATCTGACTGTACATGAATCATTATTTCAGATCAGGCATTAAGATTAACACAGTTACTTACATGTTGCATTACTGTCGAGCCCAGGCACTGCACAATATTTTGTAATCCTCAACGGCATGTTTATTGTTTGGTAGCTCGATCTGGTTTAACACCACGTAGGCCTATGTTACTTAGGCTACCTATTCTATTGCATGTCATGCGTGAATCGGTGGGCGGGACTAAACAGGCAGTGATGAAGTGGGCGGGGCTAAACAGACAGTGATGAAGTAGGCGTTGATCTTCTTCTGCAGAGGCGGTGCTTGCCTCCCTTTGACATCATAGATCCCCACTTTGAAAAACCTGTCGTTTGCTGGGCCTGGTGTCAATAAAAGCTTTTAGTGGACTAACAAGGAAGTTTTCAGTTCTGAAACTTACAGGATATTCTTATAGTATGATGACCTCTTATATGTCAAAAGGAAAATTTTATTTCTCAGTTCATGACCCCTTTAAAGTAAATGGAATTAAATTCTCCAGCGTTTACATGATTTATGTATTTGTGTTGTTGCTACAGATGTTCCACACGCAACCCTGAAGTAGAAAAGACACAATGAACTTTAACGTGATCTTTAAATCATCAGGAGGGCCTGTACATCTGTACAGTTATTAGCGTTCATGTGACCCGCGTCTGTCCCAGAATGACCAGATGGTTTGTTCTCGATCCACATTCAAACTTCTGTAACATTCAGCGTATCCCAACAGCCATTACATCAGGCACACAGAATGATTCAGAGTCACACGATGCATCGCTGCAGCCAGCGCACATATGAAGAACTACAAACACTTTTATGAGACGTTTGGGACAGATTTTAACACCATGCATGAAGGCATTCAACCATCTGATGCATAACTTTAGCAATGTTTTCTCTGGCATCACCGCACACAATTACAAACATATTTACAGACTGTACAGTATAATGATTAAATGAGTGCCAATAGACATTATGTTGTTGATCCCTAGAACCTGCCTTTGTGCACTTAAGCAATGAACTAAAAAAAACAATAAAGTAAAATGGTGAAATCCTGCAGCATTTAATGATCCTCAAATCATTCCACACCTTAGCAACTGCATAGAAATGTGCTAAAAATCAGTCAAATTACCATGGAAACTGGATAACACTAACTGAACACCCTAACAAACACATAGCAACATGCTAAAAACCACTGACATGATCTTAACAACACCCTGGCAATTGCATTGCAGATTAAAAAACACATCACCTTAGAAACTGGGTAGAAACGTCCTGGCAACCCCTCTCAACAGCTTAGTAACTTGGCAACACCCTGGAAACCCCATAATTCTCTAGCAACTACATAGAAATGTGCTAAAAATCAGACAAATTACCATAGAAACTGGATAGCAATGCCCAGGCAACTAACAGAAAAACCCTAACAAACACTTACTTTAAAAACTTGTAGCAATGTTGCCTGTGGCAACCACTCTCACTTAGCAATGCCCTGGCAACACCACATAATACTGCAACTGCATAGCAATGTGCTAAAAATCAAAGTCAAATTTCCATAGAAACTGGATAGCAATGCCCAGGCAACCAGCAGGAACACCTTAAAAAAGACATAACAGCATGCTAAAAACCACTGACATCATCTTAGCAACCACATAGCAACACCCTGACAACCACACAGCAATGTACAAAAAAAAATCATAAGCATTTCAATGCCCAGTATACCCTGTGTAAGCTGTGAAAATGACCAATAATCTACTTGAATTACTTTAGAAACTGGGTAGCAACACCCTGGCAACCACTCTCAACAGCCTAGTAACTTAGCAACGCCCTGACAACACCACATAATACTCTAGCAACTTTATAGCAATGTGCTAAAAATCTGTCAAATTACCATAGAAACTGGATAGCAATGCCCAGGCAACCAGCAGGAACACCCTAAAAACACATAAAAGCATGCTAAAAACCACTGACATCATTTTAGCAACCACATAGCAACACCCTGGCAACCGTATAGCAATGTACATAAAAAACAAAATTACATCATAAGCATTTCAATGCCCAGTATACACTGTGTAAGCTGTGAAAATGACTAATAAACTACTTGAATTACTTTAGCAACTGGGTAGCAACACCCTAGCAACCCTTCTCAACAGCCTAGTAGCTTAGCAACACCCTGGCAACACTGCATAATACTGTAGCAACTGCATAGCAATGTGCTAAAATCTGTAAAATCACCATAGAAACTGGATAGCAATTCCCAGGCAAACAGCAGGAACACCATAAAAACACATAAAAACATGCTAAAAACCACTGACATCATCTTGCAACCACATGGCAACAACCTGGCAACCGCATAGCAATATACATAAAAAACAAACTCATAAGCAGTTTAATGCCCAGTATACACTGTGTAAGCTGTGAAAATGACTAATAAACTATTTTAATTACTTTAGAAACTGGGTAGCAACACCCTGGCGGCAACTACTCTCAACAGCCTAGTAACTTAGCAACGCCCTGGAAGCACCCAATGATCCTCTAGCAACTGCACAGCACTGAAATTATTTTCCCCTGGTTGTTTTTTTTCTCTATTGTTTATTGTTATTGATTGTTATATTGTAAATAAATCTTCTGGTTTATAAATAAATTCAAAAAGGAACCTCTCATAGGAATTAATTAAATGTGATTTCAAGAACAGCATGATTTTCTGTTAAATGCCCTCATAAAGCGGTAAAAACTGACTGGATATTATTCTTACGTGTATCATTAGTTCTAAGGTTGTTTGGGACTGAACAAGAGGATGATAGTAATGATAGTAAAATAATAAGATAATCTCAACAACACTAACTTTCAGTTAAGGCAAACATCAGTAATCAGAGAATTGCAGAGAAAATCTTGGTCTCATAATCTTCAAATTTGTTGATGTTGAACTATAAGGGTGTGGATGAATTTCAGCTTCAGCTGTCGATTTAAATTTGCCAATTGTGTCACTAGTGAAGCCTAAGTGTGATCTAATCTGCCAAACAAATCAAAGTAAATCTATGCGTCATACAGTCAAATATACATGGTATTTGATCTCATCAACTGAGAGTAAAACTTGAGCATTGCTGCAAAAAAACCCTGCTTAAAACGATGAGTTTCAAAGTAACGTTGCTATACAACAAACAACAAATGCAGAGTATGTCTGGATTAATTCCACTTGCACAGACACCCTGTCATTCATACGTCTCTCTCTTGCTGTTTCTCAAAGAAATATTTGCTGATGTCTTCCATGGCTGTAATCATCATTATGGCACTTGTTTTGAAGTGTTCAGTCATTAAATGACAGGTCTCGATGGCATTAGCATGACAGCAAACCTAAACATGCAAAAACTGCTCTCTGCTGAGTCGAGTCTTTCTTTGTTGTTGCTTTGGGCTGTTTTGGATCAGCCGCATTGGCTTAACGAGATAATATTTTGCATCAACATTTACAAGTTGAGGTAATTTTGAGGTAATCACATCCCATTGCCAAGATATCATCACATATTGACTTTTAATACTGTTTTCTTTTGCACCAAGCCAAATATAGAACGCTGAGAGAATATTTGTGTCAAATGAACAATGTTTACAACTTAAATGGTGTCCCTTAATAACAATACAAACACTATTATTGAAATGCTCAGGCAACCAGCAAGAAAACCCTAACAAACACATAGCAATGTGCTAAAAACCACTAACATCATCTTAGAAACCACATAGCAACACCCTGGCAAACACATAGCAATGTGCTTAAAAACTCACATCACCTTAGAAATTGGGTAGCAACACCCTGGCAACCACTCTAAACAGCCTAGTAACTTAGCAATGCCCTTAGCAAACACCCCATAATACTCTAGTAACTGCATAGCAATGTGCTAAAAATCAGTCAAATTATAGGAACTGGGTAGCAATGCCCAGGCAACCAGCAGGAACACCCTAGCAAACAAAGCAACATAAAAACCACTGACATCATCTTAGCAATTACATAGCAACACCCTGCCAACCATATCACTAAGTACTTAAAAAAAAACTCACATTACCTTAGAACCTGGATAGAAACACTGGCAATCACTCTCAACAGCCTAGTAACTTAGCAACGATGTGGCAACACCCCATAATACTCTAGCAACTGCATAGCAATTTGCTAAAAAATCAGTCAAATTGCTATAGCAACTGGATAGCAATGCCCAGGCAACCAGCAGAAACACCCTAACAAACACATAGCAACCTAAAAACCACTGACATCATCTTAGCAACCACATAGCAACACCCTGCCAACCATATTGCAATGTACTTAAAAATAAAACTCACATCACTGTAGAAACTGGGTAGCAATGCCCTGGCATCCACTTTCAACAGACTAGTAACTTACCATGGCAACTGGAATGCCCAGGCAACCAGCAAGAACACCCTAACAAACACATAGAAACGTCCTAAAAACCACTGACATCATCTTAGCAACCCCATAGTAACACCCTAGCAACTCCATGGCAATGTACTTAAAGAAAAACTCACATCACCTTAGAAACTGGGTAGCAACGCCCTGACAACCATTCTCAACAGCCTAGTAACTTACCATAGCAACTAGAATGCCCAGGCAACAAGCACGGACACCCACAACAAACACATACAGTAGCAACATGCTAAAAACCACTGACATCATCTTAGCAACCACATAGCAACACCATGGCAACCGCATAGCAATGTACTAAAAAAAGCCTCATGAAATAAGCAGTTCAATGCCCAGGATACCCTGTGTAAGCTGTGTAGATGACTAATAAACTACTTGAATCACCTTAGAAACTGGGTAGCAACACCCTGGCAACCACTCTCAACAGCCTAGTGACTTAGCAACACCCTGGAAACACCCTATAATACTCTAGCAACTGCACAACACTTTTGCTCAATGAAAACAGCATTATTCCAAAATTACATTAAATTTATGCATTTAGCAGATGCTTTTATCCAAAGTGACTTACTCTAGCAACCACATAGCAATGTATCTAGCAAGCAGCTACTATATTATACTATGTGTCAACAGAACCTGTCTGAGGTCAAAGGTCAGGGTACATTACGATGCTCACGATGAGCGCTGGATCCAAACGCTTGGCCAGTGTTTCGTTTGAAATGAAATGGAAAAGCTTTCTCTTTTTCTCTGGCATGTGGAGACGAGCGCTTCTCTCGTCTGTGCCAGATTCGTCCAGGGTCGCCGTCTCTCAAAGCGTCTGACCTCTATTTTGGAAATCAACAGGAATGAACTCGAGTGTCAGGAACGCGGGAATGACGAGGAGGCGAGCGAGCCGTTGGCTGCTGCTCTCAATGAGACCATTGTGTGTGAAATATTCTGTTTGCATTGAGCGATACGGGTGATTCATATGCTGAAGATGCAAATATCTGCAGGGATTGCTTTGGGAATGATATCATGGTGAAGCGGAGGCGATTCCACGTTTATCAAACACTTTCAAAGGCGTCTTCTGCTGTGTAGCTGAAATTGAACTTGTTTCATAATTGATGAATTTTACAGCTGTCCATTAATGTGACGTTGCTGTGAAAGCTCTTTTTAATCTTGTAGTTTGAGTTATTAATGCGGCTGCATGTTTTGCGTTGTGCACAATGAATCACTGTGCAAATGCAGTTTATCACGTGGCTGTTGTCATTTTACACAATGAAGCTTTTAGCCAATGCTTTGATGATGCAACACAAATGGTTTATTTAAAGGATTTAAATTATTAAAGGATTAAAAGGGATTTAAGGAAATAAAGAAAAAAAAAAACGGTAAAAGTTCCAGTTCTATTGTAGTTATGAAGTAAACTATTTGCAAATAATATATTTTTTTAAATATGCACACATTCATCCGCACTAACAGTAAGCCCCGCCTTCTTTGATTTGATTGGCCTATAAATGTAACATTTTACATTTGTTATCCTAGCAACAAACAGAGCGGTGTGTGATGGAGTACAGCAGAGCAGCATCAACAATATCAGATATTGGGGGGGATAATTTGGCCATTTCTAATAATTCGGGGGGAATTCAACTCAATGTCTATGGTGGTTAAGGCCCTGATCTCTATAAAAACACATGATTCATCAACCCAAGAATGTTCATTTTCTTCACCTAAAATGATTTTTCAAGATCACTGAGGTGTGTTTTACAAGAAAATACTATGTCAGTCTTTCTACTTAAACATTCTACGCTTTTAATTCAGTGTTACTTGCTGTTTCTTTGAAATTATTTGTGATATTTACTAGCAATTTCTGTGTAAACGTTGCTTCAAACCAGTGTTAATTTCGTTGACGAAAATCTTTTTTCACTGACGAAAACGAGACGATAACTAAATAAAAACCAGTTTTGGATGACAAAAACTATGAGGAAAATCTACTGTCATTTTCGTCAAAGAATAAAGACGAAAATGTTAGGGAGGGACGATTAGGGAAGAGATCCAGTCAGAACTGATGTGCGCACGTTTGAATTGTAACGTGCGGATCTAACGGCGGGAAAACACGGAGCTGTTGCGCTTCTACAGGCTCACGCGACAGCGCTTCAGAGCGGCTCAATCAATGAATAACACACATTTATGCCAGGGAATTGTTTATGAACTAATGCTGAAGAATAATGACACTGTTTACTTTACGATGTTTATATAGTAATATGTTTAGACGGTTGTAACAATGCACATTTTATCTCCCTCATCTGAACCTGAAAGAGAAGCCTGCAACTGCAATAGTAAGCGCAGACACTTCAAAATAAGAGTCCCGGTGTATTTCGAGCTTGTTTATAATTAAAAGTCACGCATTATATATACGTTTTTGGTTACACAATAAACTGTATTTAATTTCATTCCCATTTAATTCATAGTCAGGAGGAAAGACTAATAACAGTATTTGACACATATTATTCAATAAAGTATCAAGTTATAATAGTTAAACCATTAAAAAAATATTCATTACTTGAAATTAAATAAATGTTAACTGAAATAAAAAAGATAAACTTAAAACTTATTTGAAACTTTAGCCTAACCTGATATACTAACTAAAACAGAAATACAACATTATAAAAACTATATAGATGTTTTTAAAAAACAAACAAAAGAAGTGAATTGAGCTCTCGTGTATTTTTGCGCTTGAACGATCAAAAACACACAATTATGTAAAAATGTCAGTTTT
Organism: Coreius guichenoti; assembly: GCA_039654105.1. Lineage (NCBI taxonomy): Eukaryota > Metazoa > Chordata > Actinopteri > Cypriniformes > Gobionidae > Coreius > Coreius guichenoti. Next base: position 1,222,017 of record CM077170.1, on the reverse strand, counting down.
GACGTGTATTCAAGTAACAGTCGGTTATGTAATGCTTAAATGCTCAATTAATGCATTACAACTGAACTAAACTTATTAGATTTTAGTCGACTAAAAACAATTTAGGTGACCAAAATATGACTAAAACTAAATGGCATTTTAGTCAAAAGACTATGACTAAAACTAAATCAAAATTTGCTGTCAAAATTAACACTGTTTTAAACCAATGTTTTTCTGTGTGTGTGTGTGTGTGTGGGCAAGTTTCCTCATCCTGCATATGAATGCATCAGATAAAATCAGAGCTTCATAACCTACTGACTGAAACACAGATATACGCTAAGAACCGAATGGACTGAGGTTATGGGACTTTCTGTGAACACACATTCACACCCACGAGAGCCACATGTGTGTCGTCACCGGGCGGGAGACAGCAGACGGAAGTGAGACTCAGATAAACTTCACACAAGTGTTGACATGCAATCTCTGCCTCAGAAGAGCAGTGCAACTAACTAGATTTCTATGCTTTCGGAAGTAAAATATAATTGGAACTGCGATTCTTAGTGACTCGCTGTGAAAAAAAAAGTTGCTGCCTTAAATTTGAAGTACAATCAACTTGGATGTTTAAGTCAATTCAACTTAAATTCGATTAAACTGACTGAATCTTGTATAACTAAAGTTAAAAATGACTTATTTTGATGAGTTAAAGCAATGTAAAAACATTTGTTGTCATAACTTATTGATCATATATTTTTTTGGGGGTCTTTTACATGCGAGTCGAACATTTTGAAGCTTTAAGGGCTCCTGTGGTTTTACGCCAGAATAAAAGCTTGATGGTTTAACGCCTGAAAATGGAGAAATTAAAATTAAGAAGCCATAAATATTAATATTATAATTTTACAGTAACAGTTATACTGAAAAAGTTGTACTTTATTTTAGTCAAATATTACAATATTAATATTTCTTATTTTGTTTCATATTTTAAATTATTAATAATAACAATAATACATTTATTTTGCAGTACAATTATTATTATTATTATTATTATTATTATTATATAGTCATGTTGATGTATACTGCATAATCACAACATATTTTGGCAGCCATACAAACATGCACAGCAAACCTGTTTATTATATTATATTACATTATATTATATTATATTATATTATATTATATTATATTATATTATATTATATTATATTAAATTGGGTTAGGGTTATCAGAAAAATCAAAAATTTCATACAACCCAAGCGTTCTGGTTATGTCTCAAATATTAATATTAAAACATTACAAATATTATATTAATACTGTATTGATATTGACTGTGTTTATAGTTGTGCTGTATTTTTTATTTTACAGCAAAATATTGCAATCTTAATATTTCTTATTTTGTTTAATATTTTAATTTAGTGAAAAGTAATATGTTTATTTCACAGCACAATTATTATTAGCAGTATTATTTTACAGTCATATTGATATATAATCACAACATTTTGGGGCAAATTGAGCAGCCATTCAAACAAGCACAGAAAACCTTGTTTATTTATTTATTTATATTATTTATTTATTTGCTTGTTTGCTTGCTTGCTTGCTTATTTATTTATTTATTTATTTATGCATGCATGTTAAATCGCAATTTTTATCAGAAACAGGATTTTCCCCACATCATGCAGCGCTAGTGTTCTGGCCGTTGTCTTCCGGTCCTCCCTCAAGACTCATACTATTCTGGTCACTGACTGTTAAGTACACATCTTAAACTATGATTTAATTCCTTGTCATTCTTGTAATCACTACAAATTCCTATAATAACTGTATTCTTTTCTTTGATCTCAGACATGCCAAATGCACATGAACACAGAAGGAGTGTGTCATGCAGACAGTTTCCCATGCTTGAGTTATTCGGGCCGGACTGAAAGCCTCGGCAGGCAGTCGGGCTGGAGGGGGAACGGCCAATTAGTCTTATATCTGCTTCACTTCAACAGCTTTTCCAGGAAAGCCCCGTGGCCTAGAGAGAGAGAGAGAGACAGAGAGAGAGAGAGAGAGAGAGAGAGAGAGAGACAGAGAGAGAGAGAGAGAGAGAGAGAGAGAGAGAGAGAGAGAGGAGAGAGAGACAGAGAGAGAGAGAGAGAGACGAGAGACAGAGACAGAGAGAGAGAGAGAGAGAGAGAGAGAGAGAGAGAGAGAGAGAGAGAGAGAGACAGAGAGAGAGAGAGAGAGAGAGAGAGAGAGAGAGAGAGCGAGCGAGGAGAGAGAGAGAGACAGAGAGACAGAGAGACAGAGAGAGAGACAGAGAGAGAGAGAGAGAGACAGAGAGAGACAGAGAGAGAGAGAGAGAGAGAGAGAGACAGAGAGAGAGAGACAGAGAGAGAGAGAGAGAGACAGAGAGAGAGAGAGAGAGAGGGAGAGAGAGAGAGACAGAGAGAGAGAGACAGAGAGAGAGACAGAGAGAGAGAGACAGAGAGAGAGAGACAGAGAGACAGAGAGAGAGAGAGAGAGAGAGAGACAGAGAGAGAGAGAGAGAGAGAGCGAGAGAGAGTCTCCCGCATTCACGGGGGTCTTTCAGTCGAGACTATACAGCATATAGTCTATAAAGCATAAAGTCACTTCATTTTGATCATTTTTTCCAAGTCATTTGCTTCTCAAGTAGAGTTATAATCCATGAACCAAACCAAGCAGCTACGAGGAGAATCACAACATTACAACATTTGATTTGAAACAAAATAGTGTTTGAAAATCAGACAAATATACAAGACTATGAACCCGCAATCCCATGAAGCATTGCGAACAGCATAATCAAATTAAAAACAGGTGAAAATTGAAACTATTGATTTAAAGATGTTGATTGTGTATATAGAAACGGACTGTCGCTTCATTGGGTCTTTTGGCACAGATTTGCTTGTTTTGATTCTCTGATTGGTGCATTTCTCTGCAGAATTATGGGTAATGTAGTTTTTCACCATTAATTCTGCTGTTACGCACGATGATTTAAAAAAGTCGCAATAATGCGGCCTGATGTCTTCAGCATAAACATATTCCATCAATTAACAACCTCGTAGCTCACAGTTATCGAAATCAATGCTGGGTTAAAAACAACCCAAGTTGGATTGAAAATGGACAAACCCAGCGACTGGGTTGTTTTAAACCCAGCGAATGTTTTTTTTTAACCCAGCGAATGGTTTGTTTTAACCCAGCGATTGGGTTGTTTTAACCCAGCGAATGGTTTGTTTTAACCCAGCGATTGGGTTGTTTTAACCCAGCGAATGGTTTGTTTTAACCCAGCGATTGGGTTGTTTTAACCTAGCGAATGTTTTGTTTTAACCCAGCGATTGGGTTGTTTTAACCCAGTGAATGGTTTGTTTTAACCCAGTGAATGGTTTGTTTTAACCCAGCGAATGGTTTGTTTTAACCCAGCGATTAGGTTGTTTTAACCCAGCAATTGGGTTGTTTTAACCTAGCGAATGTTTTGTTTTAACCCAGCGATTGGGTTGTTTTAACCCAGTGAATGGTTTGTTTTAACCCAGCGAATGGTTTGTTTTAACCCAGCGATTGGGTTGTTTTAACCCAGTAAATGGTTTGTTTTAACCCAGCGAATGGTTTGTTTTAACCCAACGATTGGGTTGTTTTAACCCAGCGAATGGTTTGTTTTAACCCAACGATTGGGTTGTTTTAACCCAGCGATTGGGTTGTTTTAACCCAGCGAATGTTTTGTTTTAACCCAGCGATTGGGTTGTTTTAACCCAGAGAATGGTTTGTTTTAACCCAGCGAATGGTTTGTTTTAACCCAGCGATTGGGTTGTTTTAACCTAGCGAATGTTTTGTTTTAACCCAGTGATTGGGTTGTTTTTACCCAGTGAATGGTTTGTTTTAACCCAGCGATTGGGTTGTTTTAACCCAGTGAATGGGTTGTTTTAACCCAGTGAATGGTTTGTTGTAACCCTAGCGAATGGTTTGTTGTAACCCAGCGAATGTTTTGTTTTAACCCAGCGATTGGGTTGTTTTAACCCAGAGAATGGTTTGTTTTAACCCAGCGATTGGGTTGTTTTAACCTAGCGAATGTTTTGTTTTAACCCAGTGATTGGGTTGTTTCAACCCAGTGAATGGTTTGTTTTAACCCAGCGATTGGGTTGTTTTTAACCCAGTGAATGGTTTGTTTTAACCCAGTGAATGGTTTGTTGTAACCCTAGCGAATGGTTTGTTTTAACCCAGCGATTGGGTTGTTTTAACCTAGCGAATGTTTTGTTTTAACCCAGCGATTGGGTTGTTTTAACCCAGTGAATGGTTTGTTTTAACCCAGTGAATGGTTTGTTTTAACCCAGCGAATGTTTTGTTTTAACCCCAGCGATTGGGTTGTTTTAACCTAGCGAATGGTTTGTTTCAACCCAGCGATTGGGTTGTTTTAACCTAGCGAATGGTTTGTTTTAACCCAGTGAATGGTTTGTTTTAACCCAGTGAATGGTTTATTTTAACCCAGCGATTGGGTTGTTTTAACCTAGCGAATGTTTTGTTTTAACCCAGCGATTGGGTTGTTTTAACCCATTGAATGTTTTGTTTTAACCCAGCGATTGGGTTGTTTTAACCCAGTGAATGGTTTGTTTTAACCCAGGGAATGGGTTGTTTTAACCCAGAGAATGGTTTGTTTTAACCCAGTGAATGGTTTGTTTTAACCCAGCGTATGGTTTGTTTTAACCCAACGATTGGGTTGTTTTAACCCAGCGATTGGTTTGTTTTAACCCAGTGAATGGTTTGTTTTAACCCAACGAATGGTTTGTTTTAACCCAGAGATTGGGTTGTTTTAACCCAGCGATTGGGTTGTTTTAACCCAGTGAATGGTTTGTTTTAACCCAGCGAATGGTTTGTTTTAACCCAGCGATTGGGTTGTTTTAACCCAGTGAATGGTTTGTTTGAACCCAGCGAATGGTTTGTTTTAACCCAGCGAATGGGTTGTTTTAACCCAACAATTGGGTTGTTTTAACCCAGCGATTTGGTTGTTTTAACCCAGTGAATGGTTTGTTTTAACCCAGCGAATGGGTTGTTTTAACCCAGCGAATGGTTTGTTTTAACCCAGTGATTGGGTTGGTTTAACCTAACGATTGGGTTGTTTTAACCCATTGAATGGTTTGTTTTAACCCAGCGATTGGGTTGTTTTAGCCCAGAGGTTGGGTTAAATGTTTGCCCAACGCGCTGGGTAGTTTTATTTAACTCAACTATTGTTTAAAAATGACTATATGGCTGGCTTAAAATGAACCCAAAGTATGTTGGAAATTAACATTTATTAATAAGTTTAATGAATAATAATTAAACAATAATAAATTGCTTATTAATAAATGTTCACCTTTTGATTATTATTGTTGCTTCTAGTAATTATGTGTCTGATTTTTAATTTCCAACCTATTTTGGGTTAATTTTAAGCCAGTCATATAGTCATTTTTAAACAATAGTTGGGTTAAATAAAACTGCCCAGCACGTTGGGCAAACATTTAAAACAAACTGGGTTAAAACAAACCAATCGCTGCCTGGGTTTGTCCATTTTCAAACCCAACTTGGGTTGTTTTTAACCCAGCATTTTTTAGTGTATAGAGTAGCTGTCCATGCATTTTGACCCATCCCTACTAGTAAACCACCATGGATACCACCTATAAATGACTATGGAGGTGAGTTTTGCACAAGGTAAAAAACTGTAATGTTCACTAAAAAGTGCCATTACATTTTTTACTTGTTGCACAAAAGTGTTTCCTAGTTTTCACTTCCTTCTCTTTAGTAGTGTGTTAACGCTTCAGTCCATTCAAACACCTGCTGGGGCCGTTAATAAAGGGGCCAAACCTGGGTAAAACATGATGAAGTCTGGCTGGAAAACAACACCTGAGCCGTTTGTGTTCAAGAGACCAGATCGAAAGCCACCAGAAGTGAGGAAAAGCCAAGACTGCATGCTGTCCTCTACGTTAAAAACAAACAAACGCTCAAACGAGAGCCCAACGCTAATGGAATACGCCTGTGGCGCTCTTGAGCATCTGAGCCAAACTATGTCAGAAGTAATTACAGTTTGCAGGGCAATAACAAGTCATTTGAGCAGTAATTGTATCCACACCCTTTCCTTCAACAGGCGGTGCATTCCAGTATCAGCGGCTTTCCATACCATCAAATACGGCTCATCTGAAGCACTGGCATATATACCTAGTTACCTTTTTATTTATTATTCCATTGTGGAAACAAGCTTCCATACATGCACTGTAAACAGGAACACACCAACAATAAAACAGTCCTTTGGGACGAGCTATTGACTTACTACACAATGGCTTTGTTCCGAATCCCAGTGAGCTGTCTTCATGTCAGCATCCGGTAGTGTTGTCATGATACCAAAATTATGACTTCGATACGATACCAGACTAAAATACCTCGATACCGATACTGAATCGATACCACGGCAAAAAACAGTAAAAGTAATTGAATAATATGACAGAACTTACTATTCATTGTTTTATAAATGTATTTTTAAAAAAAACCTAAAAACTCACTTGGCCAGCATAATCCTGCCCTGTTTATTATTCCCAATAATAATAACTACATGCCAGTGTGAACATGCTTACAGAGATGTTTGCAACAATCACATTATCATCAGTCATGTTAACACTAACCTTTCACTATTCTAAACAGGTTGGGATGACCAAAATCTTATTTCATGATAGTAATAGTTTCATGAGTAATTTAATATTTTTTAAATGTAATTTTATAATTACAATATAGATATTTAATTTTATTTGTTTTTAAAAAGTAAGCAAAAATGTAAATTACAAACAATATGACAAAAACAGTGCTTTATTTTTCAGCTACAGTAGGTCTATTTAACAGTAGCATTCAAGAAAGAAATTAAATAATCAAATGTAAAAAAAACAAAACAAACAAAAAAAACAGCATAGTCTTCACTCTATAAATTAACTATACACTGATTCTTAATAAATATATTAAAGTTATTCAGTCAAGCATGGGGTGGTTTTCTATTTTCTTTTGTTGTTTGATTAACATTAAATCACACAGAATATTATGCCCGGCCCTTTAAGAGCTGCACGGACCCAATACATTGTAACCAAGCGGCACCTCCCCCAGTTTCTCTTGAAGCCAACACGGAAGTGACTTAAACTGCAATTCATCGACTGGCCGCTAGGGACAGGCTCCAAAAGAGAGCAGAATCTCATTGAGCTTCATGTTAAAATGCCCAACTTTACAGCTGAAAAGACATGTTTACAGCCTGGTACAAATTGTGGTTTTGGTCTATGTGGCTAATTTTGCTCTTCATGACAACTCTGAGGGGGTGAATTTTTTTATAACTCATTCGTTTACATTATATAAAGCCTTAAAGTTCTGCATAATTAAGGGCGGGGCCACTTTGAGTGACAGGTGGATTGTCGTTTGTCTGCTGTCTGTTAGTCATCACGTCACCTCAGCTCCACCCAGGTCCCGCCTCTTTGCCCATTTTCAGTTATCCGGGTGTGACGCGCGGTGACGCTGTCAAGATGGCGACGGCCGACTTTATGCTTCAAAACTGCCCTTCAGAATCCTATGGGTGACGTCACGGACGCTACATCCATATTTTTTTACAGTCTATGATTGTAACACATCCGATTTCTCACTCAACTCTGTATACATTCACTAAAGACATATCCGACTGTGTTTACCTGAATACTCGCCAGGACGTGCGTTTTTACATATTTTTGACCATTCAAACCCAATAATCCGCGAAACTGACGTCGCAATCGCATGCTGTCTTAGTGAAAGGCGTGTGCGCCGCTGCGCGCGCTTCAGGTCAGAGCAGGGGCGGGGCCAGAGGTGGCTCAAAATGTAATTGGCCACCCCAAGTGCCCCCCCCCCCCACTCCATCAGAGTCGGAATGTAATAAGTTGTTGGACTTGTCAGTATTAATTCTTTACTAGTACCAGCGGTTTTCTTAACCAAAACGAATATTTTACAGTGCTTTGATTTATTTATATTTAATTGTATGCATGCAAGTGGCCACTACACTCATCCCCCTGTTTGCTGTGGTTGTGGAGCGCCTCTGCACTGGGGAGGAGCCACTCCACCAGGTCGTGTTGTTATCGGAGTAGTGGGCGCAAACAGACGGCGACGTGCGGTGGTTAGTTTCTCTGTGCTAAAGCTTATAAAAAATCATTTGCGTACAACAATAAACTAAAACTAAGCCAATTTAAACATTCAGGAGCCAGAAGACGGGAATGAGAAGTTGCGCTCGCTGTGAGAAGATTGTGTGTGTACGCTCGTCCGAAGCGCGCAAACCCTCATCTCAGGCAGCGCGCAAATACTGAGTTCTCTTTCAAGTCTTGCACTTGAACGGACAAATTCACACAAAAATTGTCAACATACCCGTCTTGAGTATCCTAGCAAACATACTATTCTGGCTGTCTGTGTTTTTAACGGTAATCAAACAACAAAAGACCAGGAAATCACTCACTGCTCTATATTTAATAGCTTTAGTAACTAATCTTTAATTTATAGTCAAATATGCAATGCTATTTTACATTTGATTACTTTAGTCAATTTCTGTACCTGAAAACTAATGTTAGACCTACCAGAAAAACCTGAAAAGCACTGTTTATTTTATAAGTATCTTGTATTTATTTGTGCTGTTGCTTAGTTAGATTATTTGTTCTTATTTTCTTTATTTTTATTTGACAGTAGTTCGTTTTTTATTTCAACCATACCGAAACCGTGACTCTAAAACCGTGATACAAACTGAACCATGACTAATTTGTACAGTTACACCCCTAGTAAATATATACATAATAAATATGTATTACAGGCCCCACTAATTATTCTAGATAAAATTCTAAATAAGTTAATTCAACAAAGGTAACCTCTTTTGTTACATATATTTTTGATGGTTCGAATGCATACTTTACATGTTTTACCATTTATGAACTATCATTTATGTTCCCTATACACCATTCATATCTATGCAACCAATAAATAAATTACTACTAGAGTACAAAATTGTTTACAAAAAAAGACATTTCTTCATGGATCTAGTCACCTAATTTTGCTCTCAAAATGCACCAGATTTATGCATTTAAATTTAAAATGAACAAAAAAAAATTTCCGGGGGGCATGCCCCGGGACCCCCCTAGAAGGACCAATGTCTACCCACCACAGTCTCACAGAATCCTGTGGGAAACACTGAATAATGTAATATATTTATAATGTAATATAAATATGAATAAACACTGCTACAGCTTCTTGCTGAGATCAAAAGACACTTACTGTTGTCAATGAAGTTGCTCTATCTTGTTTACAACTATGATGGAAAAAAATCTTGCTTGCATTGCATTTACCACAGGCCATGTGCTTCTACTACTGTTGAGTTATTTGTTATTTCATATCACATTTCAAGTTACTTATTTTGAATTCCTTTTCACGCAGAATAATACGTTTTGTTATCAATAATATACAGTATTATTACCTCCAATGTAGGGCTATTTATACTGGTTCACTGTTTACATGTATTTAAATGTGCCACAACCTGCACGAAAAATTGTCTGGACCCGCCCCTGGGTCAGAGTCCGGCAGCGCGAGCACGTACCGTGCCGCGCTTTATTTTCTCATGCATGCGTTTCTGTTGCTTTCTTTGTCATGCGCTGCGCGTTTATATTTAACTCTTCTGCTTCCATTGTTTAGTGAACGGTGGAAGGCTTCCTCGTGGAAGATTCGGCTCACACTCTCATTCCAATAGAGTTCTGCAGTGATGACGGATTTTTGTGACGGATTTTTCCATTGGCTTTTGGATTACTGCGCTCTTGACAACAAAAGTGTATCATTCTTGCATGTTTTGTAATGATAATCTTCACAAATGATCACAACTAAATACAACTGGCCGAAGTAAAGAGTTAAACACGCTATAAACAAACTTTCTTAAGGCTTGTTCACACCGGGACGATTATCGCGCGCGTTTAACGCCTCGAGACTAAACAAAGGGCGCCAATGAGAGTGTGCACACCGACACGCAAAATGCCAGGCGTAAAAGCGTCATTTTTAAAAAATAGCCTCAGGTTCGTTTTTTTGGTTTGGCCGACCAATGAGATTGGCGCTTTTGTTCACGTGCCTGGAGCTGCTGAACTTACAGTAAAATACGACTTGGTGACACAAAACGCTCTTGCCGAGCACACATTGGCGAAGAAGAAGATGCAATGAGGCAAGATGAATGTAGAGCTGCTGGTCTCTTTGGTGTCTGAACACAAAGAACTTTATGACAAACGCCACAGCGACTACAAGAATTGAGTTTCCATCGAATCCTATTTGATCTACAATCAAATCAAAAGCGCCATCTACTGTCAGGGAGTGAATTTGCACGTTCACCCCACGCATCGCCTGTGAAAATTGCTTGGGTATGAACACAAAGATGAGTCGAAAATCGCCTCGATAAGCGCTGGTGCGCGTGATAATCGTCCCGGTGTGCACGAGGCTTTAGAATGTTCCAGCAAGGTTCTCTAAACGTTCTTCCAGTAACATTAATAGAACGTTCGTTCTGGTCTTTAATAATGTTCTCAAAATATTTTCTGTATCTCTGAAATGTTTTAGTTGGACATTCGTTTAACGTTTTTTTAAATGTAACAACTTGTTTCGGAATGTTCAGAGAACATTCTAAAGTAACGTTCCCATTATGTTTGAAGAATGATACAATGGAATGTTTCCATAACGTTTGAATAACTAAGAAAGAACGTTTTTAAAATGGATGTTTTGAACATTCAGAGAAGATTCAAAAACAACCTTTTCATAACTTGACTTAGAACAAACCTAGAGTCCTTGGGAAAAATAATACTTTTTCAATTAGATTGGTCTGTTTCCATCAATACGCTGTAAAATGTATTTTTTGAAGTTTTACAAGAACCTACAACGTGTTGCTTGCCATTGTAATTATTTGTGAAATTTACTAGCAATTTCTGAGTGAAAACTGTCTCTAAGCAAATCCTACCCCAATTTTTTTCAGTGTATTTCTGCTATAATTCTGTTTGTTTTCTGATATTTACTCAAATTTACTAGAAAATCCTGCACCGTTTTTTTCAGTGTACCTACATCTACAAATCTACCATTTCTCATATTCTCAAACTCATATTTGTGCAATGCATTCTAGGAATAGAATTTGGCCTAAACGTGGCGTCTCACCTCTTTGAACAACCTTCGAGCCGGGACCGCCTGTGATGACTTATCATGACCATCTGAAACAGAGCAAATGACTCCTTAACATTAACACACTGTCATTAAGCGTCTGGCTTTCATGACTTGTTTACTAACCACTTTCATATAAATGTCAAGAGTTACATTTTACACAGCAATGGTTTTGCTCATGAGTGTAATTATTATTATTATACATAAAGCAGCAGCACTTCAGTGAGTTCAGACCTTGTTCATAAATATGAGTAGCACAGGATCTTTTCATCTCAATATTCTCAGTCTGGTGCCAACCACAGTTAAAGCGCGTCCGCTCCAGGAAAACGTCTGAGTCGGTCTGGAATGACAGAGTGCAGATTCCGGTGTAATTCTGCTCCAGATGATGGAGGGGGATCAAGTCCGACTGACTCCACAAGTGGCTCCAAAGGTTCAGTGCACATCAGTGCGTCGTTTCAGTGTCAGTGAACGGTGCAAACAGCTTTGTCTAGACAGAATACAGCGAATGTCAATGTGTGTATGATGGATTTGAAGTGCTCTACATACACTGTAAAAATGTGTATGTATGTGTTTTTGAAAAAAACTGCATCCATTTTTCTATATCTTCTATATCTTATAATATAAAGTTCTGTCATGAAACTCGGCTGATCGGTCCGTAACTCAATCTGCTCACGATCACATCATTCTCTATAGGGCACAGCTGATTGGTTCCGGTTGTATCAGTAGCCAATGAGCACGCTGCTCATCATGCTGATTGTAATGATGCTTTTAAATGCAGCGAGATGTTGTTTTCATCATACGAGATCTGTCTTGATTAGCCAACAGTGTGTGTTTTCTGCCATTACTGCAAAACAAATTCAGTGCCCACAATATTTTCCACGTCTGGAAGAACTCAACAAATAACAAAAATGTGCATATTGACGATTCCTCTTATGATTTAGCTGTGCACAAATGAATCCAAAACATTTTGTCTGGCAGAGCGTATTCGCATGGAAACCCTCAATCAGGGATGTGGGATATGTTGGAATTAGCAGATTTTCCAAACGCTCCACATTCGCTTGCGTTCTCCTGCCTCAGGATTTTGACCCTAGAGGTCACATCTAACATTAGATTTCAACAATCAAATTATTATTACATTATTAATAACATTATTAAACTATTTCACAGGTGCAATAAATATATTCAGTTCACTTTAGTGCATTGTAGTTCATTTGACAAGCTTTTAACTACAAATAAAGTTTGACACTCATGTTTGCTTTGACTCTGCTTGGAAGGCGAGATCAGCTGCGCTCGTAGACTCAGATCTTATCTGACGCTTTTGAAGTTCAGTGTTTGGATTCAGCCATTCAGTGATGGAAAACATCTGCAGCGCTGCCATAAAACGCACATTTAACACTGTTTGTTTGTTTCACACAGGAAAATGCATTTCATTTGATTACATAAGACGCAGTTCCAACAAACCTGCAACAGAGTATGAGGTGGAAACCCAAGGAAACGACAGATTGTTTCTACATGTTGTTGGCACTGAGCCGGCACGGGTTAGGTGGATGGGTTGGGCGGGTGGTGTTTTATGGGTGGTACCTCGTTTTGTTCTGGAATGATGGAAGGCATTTCTCTAACTTCTGATGCCACAGGGCCTTCTTGTTTAGTTTCTGATGAAATGCATAAAGAAAGAGCCATAATAAAAGAATACATCACGAAAACGCTCGGCAGAATGAGCATGTGCTTCTCATTATTGTCAAATGTTATTTCATGCAGTTTAATGTTACATAACATTTACCTTTTCAATGTGTGTAAATCAACATCATTGATGAGAAAACTTAAGGCTGACTGTGAATGTGGTCACTTGGTTTTCTGTGTGTTTGCTGCTCTTTAGATGGTGATTTCACATGCATAATGAGTCAGTATTACCTCAGTGATGTGAGGATTCTCAGGCTGGATTCCTCTGCGAGAATGGAATTCTGTTTCCTGAAGAAGGAAAACGCTTGTAAATGTCTCGGGGTGTAATAAGATCCGCGTGAAATGCATGTGAGATAAAGCCTGACAGAAACCGCAGGCCTGCTGGTGCCCTGTTTAAAACTCACACGCACACGCACACACACATTCTCACACACTTACTCACACACACTCACACACACACACACACACTCACATACACACACACACTGTCTCTCTCACACACTCTCTCACACACACACTTACACACACACACACTCACACACTTACACTCACACACACTCACACTCCCTCACACACATACACACACACTCACTCACGCTCACAAACTCTTACACACACGCACACACACACACTCACTCACATACTCACAGACACTCACTCACATACTCACACACACACACGCACACACACATTCTCACACACTTACACACACTCACTCACACACACACTCACATACACACACACACACTGTCTCTCTCACACACTCTCTCACACACACACTTACACTCACACACTCACTCACTCACACACGCACACACACTCACACACACTTACACTCCCTCACACACACACACACTCACTCACGCTCACAAACTCTTACACACACGCACACGCACACACACATTCTCACACACTTACTCACACACACTCACTCACAAACTCACACTCACACACACACACACACACTCACATACACACACACACACACACACTGTGTCTCTCTCACACACTCTCTCACACACACACTTACACACACTCACTCACACACACACACACACACTCACACACACTTACACACACACACACTCACTCACACACTCACACTCCCTCACACACACACACACACACACATTCACTCACGCTCACAAACTCTTACACACACACACACACACACACTCACACACTTACTCACACACTCACATACACACACACTCAAAAACCTCACACTCACTCACTCACGCTCACACACACACACACACTCACTCACACACTCACACTCCCTCACACACACACACTCACAAACTCTCACACACGCACACACACACACACACACACATTCTCACACACTTACTCACACACTCACACTCACATACTCACAAACAAACACTCACTTACACACACACACACACACACACACACACACACACACACAGCACACACACTCACTCACTCACTCACAAACAAACACTCACTTACACTCACTCACTCACTCACACACACACACACAAACACACACACACTCACACACTCAAAAACCTTACACTCACTCACTCACTCACACTCACGCTCACACACTCACACTCACACACACACTCACTCACACACTCACAGTCCCTCACACACACACACTCACAAACTCTCACACACGCACACACACACACATTCTCACACACTTACTCACACGCTCACACTCACATACTCACAAACAAACACTTACTTACACATACACACAAGCACACACACTCACTCACACACACACACACACACAGACACTCACACTCCCTCACTCCCACACACACACACACACACACACACTCACACACACAAACACGCACTCACTCACACACACACACACTCTCTCACACACACAAACACACATAGAGGTCAAAATGTTTCTTTACTGAATATTATGTAATTAAACATTATTGTTTTCATCTCAGCTAAAAATCAGTCAGAACACCATAGCAACTACACAGCATTACCCTGGCAACCACCTATACACTACTAAACTATATATATCCCAGAAGAGAGCAGAAGGTGGTCTGTCAGACGGTGCTGTTGCTTTCTGACGTCTGTTGATTGAAGAGCTGCTGAATCTCCACAGGAAGTGGAATCTGTGTGGCGTCGCAACAAGCACAGGAATTTCCTGTGCCAGACCAACATCGGGCCACCGCCGTGAGAAGCAAGGCCAATCTTCATCCCTTCTTCCTTCTCACTCTTTCAGTCCACTTCTGTCCCGCCAGACACGCCCATTCTGACCACCCAGAGTTCCTCGGGTTTGACTGTTCATTCAAACACTGTTCAAGTCAACAACCATCAACTCTATTTACTCTCGTAATTCATGTTCTCGTATTGTGAATGATTCATCAGTGATGTTATGCTAAAGAGAAACATGTCTTCATAATCATTCATCAACACGTAATAACTTACTTCATCTCTGAAACGAAGGACGTTCCTGTTCAGCCGACGTCATAGTTTCAGGAGAAACATCCATATATAAAACGCCCACATCAGTTCTTAATGGACACAATTAGAATGAAATAGAATCAAATTTATTAGATTTAAAGCACCACATTCTATTGATATAGTTGAATATTCTGATATTATTATTGAAAATTGCTGAATATTCACCCCAGTGTTATTTTAGCATCAATAATAATGTACTATTATAGTTATATTATAATATAATTCAAAATGCTATTTCCTGCATTCTGACTTATTGACACTGTTAAAGAGTTGATTCTCATGATAAATATGGACAAAATTTCAAAACACGAGTTGGACGTATGACGGAGTATTTCTGTGCCAAATACACTCCTTCAGGATTCAAACAAGTTTCAGAAAGTTTTTTTTCGAGTATGGCCCTGTATGACGTCATAAAGGGTGGAACTCCTTATATGGGCACTTCTCCTGGATGAGAGCGCACACTCACACACACACACACACATCACCCAGAGCGAGAGCAAGAGCGCGTCCATCAACGAGCTTCGTTCGGGTTACAGGAGCCGTCTGCGGCGCTGGCGTTGTGTGTTTAGACACGAGATCAACAGTGTCACTAAAGAAGTGTGTTTCTGGTGTGAGGGAAAGATCACCTTGTTCAGCTTCCCAAATAACCCAGCGTTAAGGGAACAGTGGATGCAGTTTGTGTTTCTGCAAGTGTGTGTGTTTGTTCCCGGTCATGAGTGGAAACCACAGGCGGTGAGTGAAACTGCATCAAATGTGTGTGTTTTGTTGGCAATCGGCACGTAAGTGCATATAATGTGAACAACACCAACGTATAGTGAATCGAGAGTTATCCAGGGATAATGCCATGATGTGTGTGTGTGTGCGTGCTCGTGACTCTTTAGCTCCGCCCACTGCACGCCTCCACGGACTCGGCTGTTTTCTGAAAGAATCGGTACAGTGTATCTGTCTTTTATAAATATGATAAACTAAAGACTCTTGGGAGATATGAAGGATCAACACTACTCTATAGATACTCACGATTAACATGAGACTGGCAGAAACTGTGTGTGTTATGGACTCGTTAATATTTTAAATTGTTTTAATTTTTATATTTTCCGTTTTCATGTTAAAGGGGCTTAATCGCTTTTGCAACTAAATTTAAAAAACGAGACCTTCCCCGATGTCCTAGGTTGTCTATGAAAGCCTGTAGATGTTTATGTGAAGGACTCGGAAAATCAAAAGGATGTGGCGGTTTACGCTCTCAGTTGAGAAAGTAAACACATGTGTCAGTATCGGTGTATTAGATCCGTGCGTTCGCTCTTAAAGTGACAGTAGCCTAATATCCCTGCTGCTGTTTGTGTTTAATGTTAATCAAACAACAAAGGACAAAGAAAAAATCACTCACTGCTCTTGACTGAATAACTTTAATAAGGATTAAGGATGTTTAATTTCAGTATTTCAGTAACATTTTTAAAGGTGCAGTGTGTACATTTTAGCGGCATCTAGCGGTGAGGTTGTGAATTGCATCCGCCCACGCTCACCCCTCCCTTTCAAAGCACATAGTGAAGCTACGGTGGCCGACACAAAACAAAGATGTTGTCGTTTGAGACAGCAGAGAGTGACTAGCACTCTGTAGAGCAGTTTGTCCGTTTAGGGCTACTGTAGAAACATGACGCGCAAAATGGCGACTTCACTGTAAGGGGACCCGCGGTGTGTGTAGATAGAAACGGCTCATTCTAAGGTAATAAAAACATAACGGTACATTATGTAAGGTCTTTATACTCCACTGAAAACATAGTTATGTATATTATATTGCATTTCTGTCAATAGATCCTCATAAATATTACACACTGCACCTTTAAATAGTTTTAATTAACGTCAATAACCCTGATTCACCCTCATACCGTTCCACCTGTAACCCTTTCGCGACCAATGATAAAGACCTTTTTGCCACGCCCATTACTCTCACTTTGACTCACGTGCTGTTATTTTTCACTGGAACACAAAATGTCTTTTTATGAATTGCATTTCCATACAACTAGAACGTCATAGTGTCAAGTTATAGTGTCAAGTAGTGTCAGGATACAAAAAAAACCCCACATAAAAGCACCATGACTCTTCTGAAAGTCATAAGATATCTTTGTATGAGGAACATTCATTATGGGCTCTAAAATGATATCCTCATTCTTGTTAAAATTTAAAAAATGATGCATCAGGTTTGACGTCACTGATATGAAGACATCTTTGTTCCTTTTAGAGCTTGACAGTCACGGTCACTATGAAAGGACAACCTGAGGGTGAGTAAAAATGTGATTTTCTGGTCAACTAACGCATTTGTTTCATATCTAATAACACTGAAACTGAGACTCTAGCATAAACACCAGTGAAGACAAAAGAACATACTTGAAGAAAGGGAGTTTTCCTGGGGAACAGCAGCTGGTCCGGGCGTTTGACCACATTCCCATGACCAGCCGCACACGTTATGATTTAACATAGAGCTCAGATCTGAGAGAAGGGCCACACACGCTCATGACCTACTGTTCTGGACTTCAGTAACTCACCGTCTCTCTCTCTCACACACACACACACAGCGTAAGAGAGGCTTCCTCTTTTGCACCACTCCTATGTTCCTTGGCGTGTCGTTTGTTTATGCTGGAGGGAGGCCATGTCACGTCTGAAATAATAGGTGTGACTCGTAAAGAGAAACAGTTTCATGACCGCTGACCGTTGTGAAGGTGTTTGTCCGAGTGCGATCAAAGAATGACCTGATATTCCCCTGTTATTCATTCAATGCTTCCTTGTTTTTGCATGAACTGAGATCAGTATTAAATTACATCATCAAATTTCATTTGGACAAAAAAAAGGAAACCCAAACAAACGTTCTTCCAATAACGTTAATAGAACATTCGTTATCCAAGTTATCCATTCTTTAATCAAACACATAAACGTTGTTAAATATCGTATATATAGTTATTCTCTCATTTTGGTTAGACGTTCATTTAACGTTTTAAATGATGTTTGTTTCAGAACGTTCAGAGAACATTCTAAAGTAACATTCCATAATGTTTGAAGAATGATACAATGGAATGTTCCCTTAACGTTCACATAACCAAGAAAAAACGTTTGGATGTTTTGAACGTTCAGAGAACACTCAGAAATAACATTTTCAAAACAAGCAAAATGTTCTTAGAACATATTTTTATTATTTTTTCTCGTGAATGAACTTGCATGTTGCTAGCATGATTTAGCATGTTGTTAGGATGAATTAGCATGTTGCTCACATGTTTTAACACATTGCTAGCATTAATTACCATGTTGTTAACATGCATTAGCATGTAGCTAGCATGATTTAACATTTTGCTAGCATGATTTAGCACATTTGTTAACATGAATTAGCATGTTTGCTAACATGTCTTAACTAGTATGTTCATTGCTAGTATAAATTAGCATGTCGTTAACATGAATTAGCATTTTGTTAACATGATTTAGCACTTTGTTAACATGAATTAACATGTTGCTAACATGCTTTAACACATTGTTAGCATGGATTAGGATGTTGCTAGCATGATTTAACATTTTGTTAACATGAATTGGCATTTTGCTAGCATGATTTAACACTTTGTTAACGCTTTAACACATTGCTAGCATGAATTAGCATGTTGACTTGCATGATTTATCATTTTGCTAGCATGATTTCTCATTTTGTTAACATGAATTAGCATGTTGATAACATGTGTTAACACATTGCTAGCATTAATTAGTATGTTGTTAACATGAATTAGCATGTTGCTAACATGATTTAGCATGTCGCTAGCATGATTTAGCACTTTGTTAACATGAATTAACACATTGCTAGCATGAATTAGCATGTTACTAGCATTTTCATAAGCAATATGTTTTTAGAGCATATTTTTGTTAGCTGGGAATATAGAACTATAAACAACGTGACCTAAAATTAAGGAATATCTATGGCCAGTAATTGTTTTCAGGTTAGCTGGCAGGTGTGGCAAAAAGTTCATTTTAGATGTTGCTAATGATTTTACATTGTTTTGTCATTAAACGATGAAGTGCATGTTAATTATTTGTTCCCGCTCAAGATCTCCAGATGACACGCCTGTTTTAACTCAGATTACTGGAAAAACATCTGATTTTTCTCCTGCCGTGACTCACACAAACAGTCTCTCCACAGGTAGCCAATAAGAGTGTCAGCTGATGGATCATGTGACTGGGCACTTGTAAACATTCTGTAAGGAGGTCAAGCTGAGAATTCCCATCCATCCTCACGCTCGCTCCAAAACAACAGCTTCCCATGGGAAACACATCATCGGGAACAACTGTGAATACTGGAATAAAGTCTGCTGTCATCAGGCGCTTTAGACTGGACGAGAACATTACTGAGGTTTTCTTCAACAGGAATTTGACTGCGTTTACACTCAAGTGTTTCGCTGACACGTGATTTGAACAGAAAAAGTCTCACACCGCAGAAATCTCCATCCAAAAGTGCTAGATGATTCAAGATTCAAGAAGATTCAAATTTACAAAGCCTCAAAAAACTAAAGCAGAATATTCAGTTCTGCTAGTGGTTATCTAGTTTACTTGCTACTGAGTATCTTTCAAAGTATAGTATCTATCAACTCAGTACCTATAGTAAACATACACCAATTAGGCGTATCATTATGACGCATTATCCTGCTGAAAGAGCCACAGCCACCAGGGAATACCGTTTCCATGAAAGGGTGTACATGGTCTGCAACAATGCTTAGGTAGGTGGTACGTGTCAAAGTAACATCCACATGGATGGCAGGACCCAAGGTTTCCCAGCAGAACATTGCCCAAAGCATCACACTGCCTCCGCCGGCTTGCCTTCTTCCTATAGTGCATCCTGGTGCCATGTGTTCCCCAGGTAAGCCACGCACACACACACGGCCATCCACGTGATGTAAAAGAAAACGTGATTCATCAGACCAGGCCACCTTCTTCCATTGCTCCGTGGTCCAGTTCTGATGCTCACGTGCCCACTGTTGGCGCTTTCGGCGGTGGACAGGGGTCAGCATGGGCACCCTGACTGGTCTGCGGCTATGCAGCCCCATACGCAACAAACTGCGATGCACTGTGTATTCTGACACCTTTCTATCAGAACCAACATTAACTTCTTGAGCAATTTGAGCTCCAGTAGCTCGTCTGTTTGATCGGACCACACGGGCCAGCCTTCGCTCCCCACGTGCATCAATGAGCCTTGGCCGCCCATGACCCTGTCGCCGGTTCACCACTGCTCCTTCCTTGGACCACTTTTAAAGGGCACCTATTATGCAAAATTCACTTTTTCATTGTGTTTGAACATAAATGTGTTGGCAGTATGTGTACACAGCCACCCTATAATGGTAAAAATCCACCCAATCCTTTTTTTTTAATCCCCATAAATCATAAGCAGTGTCTCAGAACAAGCCGTTTGCAGATTGCTGGCAAAGTGATGTCACATTTCACAGGCCCCGCCCACGAGTGTTGATGGACACTGCTGTATTAGCATAGACCCCGCCCTCAGAGAGCTGTACAAAGTCCGCCATGATTATCTCCTTGCCAGAGAATTTAACAGCAGCATTCAAGTAAGAAATGTGTTCTTATTAAAGCTACTAAAGTTATTCAGTCAAGAGCACTGAGTGATTTTCTGTTGTTCTTTTGTTGTTTGATTCATATTAACAGCAGATATAGTAGTAGGTACTGTATATTACGCTGCTGTCACTTTAATACACAGATCTAATAAATTTCTGTACTTGCTGCATATGTGCACAGACATAACCAACTGTTTTCATGTGAACGTTGTGTGTTTCTGACATAACCTTGTGTGCATTTGACAGTTTAATCGCAATAACACATGAAAGAGAACTAGTCTAGTTTAATAGCCTACTCAGGGACGCACCGACATCCAGCTCTCTGTGCGCATGCGTCGGGTGTGTGCGCTCAAGTTGAGAGCATAGACTGTAAGGTTGAGAGTGATATGGCTTTAAAACGCATGCAGATGATAATATTTAATGATGATGAAGAACTGCAATGTCAGGTGAGCGTGTCCGCGATAGAGATGATAATCAAAGCTAAACAGCACTGGCAGTGTTGCCAACTCTCGCCAGACAAATAAGCAACCGCAGCTTCCAAAACAAGCCCAATATTATTATATTATTTATTATCATCAATATTATTTATAATCAATTATTTATTATCAATAAATGAGCCTGCATCATATTAAACTGAAACCTCTCGGAGTTTGAAAAGCAAAAACAGATGTGATTTTACAAAAATCATCAAATTGCAACAAAGGGCACGCAATATATCCCCCGATCAGCTGTGTACAGAATAGGTTTGGAGATGGAAAAGAGAAAAAGTGACGTGAAGGCCAATTATGGTAACCCATATTCGGAGTTATTGCATACATATTAGGAGCAGTGAGTAGCAAACACACACACTGCAAACTGTGAAAAAGACATACCCTGCATCTCAATGTGCATACTAGCTATATCCACCCTATCTGCCATAAATAGTACTGAAAATTACTAATGTCACATACTATTTAGGATGGATAGTATGTACATTGGGACGCAGACAAGCTCTAATGGATATATATATATATATATAGCCACATATTTATAATAAAATAAATTCAAACCATATAAGTTACTGTTAGTATTAGTACACTTGTTTTTTTTAAATTATAGCCTGTAATGATAAATACATTATAAAAATATTTTTAAAATTAAATTAGGTGCCTCTTGTCCCTGTTTCCTCTCCATCTCTGTACATCTCTGTTGGTGGCATTGTTTGTGAAAATGTACATATGTCTATTTACGCCTACTAACTATCATTACTTGCATTTATAACGTCACATGCCTGCACGTTGAACGCGATTTTTCTTCAATGAGGGGATGAAGGAGGCGGGATGTATGAGGACGAATTGCACTGATTGGCTATTAGCTGTGAGAAGACAGTGTCAATCAATGTATTGGACAAAACAGCGACCATAAATGTAAAGAAACGAAGTTGCTTGTCATATTTTCCTAACAAGCAACCACATTTTTTAAAATAAGCCCAAAAAACCGCAACCCGCGACACGTGATTTTTTAACGCGACTTTACAAAAAAAGAAGCCCATAGTCGCGTGTTATACGCGGACTTGGCAACTATGTTCACTGGTGTTCACGAGCTGTGAAGGCTCCGCCCTCTGCGGTGGGGAGCAGCAGCTCATTTGCATTTAAAGGAGACACACACAAAACAGCTAATTTTTCTCAAACCCAAAAATTGGCATTTTCAAAATGGTATATTAAATGATCTGTTAGGAATTTTGATCTGAAACTTCACAGACACACTCTGGGTACACCTGAGACTTATATTACATCTTGTAAAAAGGGGCATAATAGGTGCCCTTTAATAGATACTGACCACTGCAGACCGGGAACACCCCACAAGAGCTGCGGTTTTGGAGATGCTCTGACCCAGTCGTCTAGCCATCACAATTTGGTCCTTGTCAAACTCGCTCAAATCCTTACGCTTGCCCATTTTTCCTTGCCCATTGGCCGTTCCAGCGGTACAGTGGAGGTGGCAGAGGGACGTAACGTCTCCGTTCCCTCCTCTGGGAACGACGGTTACATACGTAACCGAGACGTTCCCTTTCGTTCAGTCACTCCGAGTTACGTCAGTGACTGACGAATGGGGGTCCAATCTAATCATGCCACTTTGCTGTCTTCCAGTGCCCTGCGCAAGTCCGAGCTCCCTGACTCGACCTAACACAGAAATACCAAGGTACACTGGGAAGCATATCCCACGTGGAGATATGCCACACCATGCCTGCCCGAAGGGAGGACTTAAGAATACACATATGACCCGCGAACGGGATGCATATGGAACACACTGGGGTATCCAGCCCGAAGGGTGGAATGTTTCAACCCCAGGGGTGGCAAGGGGCTTGCCAAGGGAAAGACACATGCTCAGAGAGGCTTACAGTGGAAATACACATGTGGGGGTTGCCCAACAGGGGAACCATGCACATGGAGGCACCTAGCCTAACACGAGGGCTGACCGAGCAGGCATGCACTCTGGTGTCGGCATCAACAGTGCTGGAGGAACTCAGGGCTTCAGGGGAAACTCACCTGAGTGAAAATGCGCACGTATCCAGTCCGTGGAGTGGAATGGCGAGCAAGCGATGACACCGAGCAGGTCCTAGTTACTGGCTACTGGAAGCGAGTACACGGGAGGACACTGGCTCCACTTGGAGATTATAGAATCTTGCGAATGTGTTGGGTGTTGCCCAGCCTGCACCTCTGCAGATGTCTGTTAGCAAGGCGCCATGCGCTAGAGCCCAGGAGGAGGCTACACTCCTGGTGGAGTGTGCCCTCACCCCTAGGTAGCATGGACGACCCTGCGTCTGGTAAGCCAAGACAATGGCGTCCACTATCCAGTGCGACAACCTTTGCTTGGAGAGAGCCCTTCCCTTCAGCTTCCCACCATAACAGACAAAGAGCTGGTCTGAGGTCCTGAAACACTGCGTTCTGTCTACGTAAGCACGAAGGGCGAGTACTGGACAGTTCAGTGCCAAGGCTGGGTCTGCCTCCTCCAAGGGCAGCGCTTGCAGGTTCACCACCTGATCTCTGAAAGGAGTGGTGGGAACCTTGGGCACGTATCCAGGCCGGGGTCTCAGGATCACGTGAGAATTAGCCGGCCCGAATTCCAGGCACGCTTCGTCAACCGAAAATGCCTGCAGGTCCCCTACCCTCTTGATGGAGGCCAAAGCGACCAGGAGCGCTGTCTTCATAGACAGGAACTTAAGCTCCACGGATTGCAAAGGCTCAAAGGGAGCTCTCTGCAGGGCAGATAAGACCACTGCGAGGTCCCAAGACGGTATGAGAGGAGAGCGAGGAGGATTTAGTCTCCTAGCCCCCCTCAGGAACCTGATGACCAGGTTGTGCTGACCCACCGTTTTCGACTCCACAAGGTCATGGTGCGCAGAGATAGCGGCCACGTAAACCTTCAGGGTGGAAGGAGACAGCCTTCGTTCCAACCCTTCTTGGAGGAAGGAGAGCACAGACCCGATCAGGCATTCTCGGGGGTCTTCTCAGCGAGAAGAACACCATGTGACAAAGAGGTTCCACTTCAACGCATAGGCTTGTCTCATGGACAAAGCCTTAGCGGAAGTGATGGTAGCCACCACCTGTGGTGGTAGGGTACTCAAACCTGCCGCATCCCGTCCAGGACCCACACGTGTAGGTTCCATAGATCGGGACGTGGGTGCCAGGTCCTTCCTCAGAGGGATCGACCAGGGAGGGGCTGTCGCAAGGAGTATGAGTTCCCTTGGTCAGAGAGTAAAACAAGTGGCCATGGGAAGAGTCGTGGGAGGCAAACAGATCTACCTGTGCGTCGCCGAACTGTTCCCAAATCAGCTGAACCGTCTGGGGATGGAGTCTCCATTCTCCAGGAAGTGGCTGAAATCGTGAGAGCTCGTTGGCTGCACGATTCAGGTCTCCCGGGATGTGAATGGCACGAAGCAACCTCAGATGCTTCTGACTCCATAAGAGGAGATGGCGGACGAGTTGCGAAATACGGCGGGAGTGTAGACCACCTTGTCAGTTGATGTACGCTACCGTAGCCATGTTGTCTGAGCAGACTAGTACATGTTGGCCCTTGAGCAACGCCCGGAAGCGGTGCAGAGTGAACCGTACTGCCAGCAACTCGAGGCAATTGACATGCAGGAGGCGCTGGGGTCTTGTCCAGGAGCTCGCGGCAGCATGCCCATTGCACATGGCACCCCAGCCCGTGGCAGAGGCATCGGTTTATACAACAACATGCCTAGAAACTCGTTCTAAGGGCACTCTGGCCCGTAGAAAAGTGAGGTTCGACCACGGGGTGAAGGTCTGACTGCAGGCCTGAGTCACTAGTACCCGGAGCGTGCCTGATTGCCATGCCCATCTCGGGACTCGATCGCGAAGCCAGTGCTGAAGCGGTCTCATATGAAGCAGTCTGAGCTGGATGGCAGCAGCTGGCCGCCGGGGCAGTATGTTTAATGGCCTCAGTCTGCTTCTGGGTGGCCGAGAACTGTTGGGAGAAGTCCTCGACCGCGCCGCCGAAGAGGCCAGCCTGGGATATGGGAGCGTTGAGGAAAGCGTTGATGATTTAACCTGTTGCTAGCATGATTTATCACTTTACTTGTGTGAATTAACATGCTGCTGCCATGATTTAGCATTGTCGTTAACATGAATTATCTTGTTGCTAGCATTATTTATCATGTTGATAGCATGTTTAAACATGAATTAACATGATTGCTAACATTTACGTTAGCATGATTTAACACTTTGCTAGCATGAATTAGCATGTTGCTAGCATGTTTCAACATGTTTCTAGCATGAATTGGCATGTTGCTAGCATTGAATTAGCATGTTGCTAGCATGTTCTAAGCTAGTTGCTAGGCTTTGCCAGTGATAGATCCGTAGTGAATGAAGCTTAAATACTCTATTAGAGTTATTTTATTAAAGTTTTGACCCCCACAATGAAAGCAACTGTATCTGAATACAGCAACCCGAGTCTGAAGGTCTGAGATTGTGTTGGAATTGAATGTCTGTGTGTTTCAGTAGTTTTAGGAAAAAAAGGATACAGAGGGTTAAGTGGATTAAAGTTGACTTCCTGCTCTTTCTAATGTATAGCATGAGAGATTGACATCAGGGCTGAGCTGAAGGAAGACGTCTGGGTGGAGTGAAGCGGAGAACAATCAGTCGATCCTGCCCAGGAAGAGCTGCCCGTCCCAGAGACCCGTCGCAGGGAACCGGACGTGACTGTCGACTTCTGCCAAGACTTTTCCTCTCAGGACGATGTGCATGATTCAAGACTTCACACCCTCTGAGGCTCAGGGCCAACGCCAACATGCCGTTTGATCTCCATAAGCTGGACTGATGAGGGAACATCTAGAAACCGCAGCCTTTGTTTGCACTATTATTCGAAATGAGCTTCTCAGGCCAGAACAACTCTCACAAGACCCTCGTATCATCCTTTGTTCTCTCATAGTTGCACATGTTCAGAGGAAAATCTTTATTTGTATCCATTCTGGGAGCATCATTAGCCAGCTATGCTCGCAAGTTTAGCCATATTTAAACATTTGGCGTTTCCCGAAACCATAGTTCCAACAAACATTCGAGATATAAATCCAGTCAGAATTTGAGAAAAAAGTCAGAATTCTGCAATTCTGACTTTATATCTCACAATTCTGACTTTGTATCACGCAATTCTGACTTTATATCACACAATTCTGACTTTATATCACGCAATTCTGACTTTATATCACACAATTCTGACTTTATATCACACAATTCTGACTTTATATCTCACAATTCTGACTTTATATCTCACAATTCTGACTTTATATCACGCAATTCTGACTTTATATCTCACAATTCTGACTTTATATCTCACAATTCTGACTTTATATCACGCAATTCTGACTTTATATCTCACAATTCTGACTTTATATCTCACAATTCTGACTTTATATCACACAATTCTGACTTTATATCACACAATTCTGACTTTATATCACACAATTCTGACTTTATATCACACAATTCTGACTTTATATCTCGCAATTCTGACTTTGTATCACGCAATTCTGACTTTATATCACGCAATTCTGACTTTATATCACGCAATTCTGACTTTATATCTCGCAATTCTGACTTTATATCACACAATTCTGACTTTATATCACGCAATTCTGACTTTATATCTCACAATTCTGACTTTTTATCTCACAATTCTGACTTTATATCACGCAATTCTGACTTTATATCTCACAATTCTGACTTTATATCACGCAATTCTGACTTTATATCTAGCAATTCTGACTTTATATCACGCAATTCTGACTTTATATCACACAATTCTGACTTTATATCTCGCAATTCTGACTTTATATCACGCAATTCTGACTTTATATCTCACAATTCTGACTTTATATCTCACAATTCTGACTTTATATCACGCAATTCTGACTTTATATCTCACAATTCTGACTTTATATCACACAATTCTGACTTTATATCACACAATTCTGACTTTATATCTCGCAATTCTGACTTTGTATCACGCAATTCTGACTTTATATCACGCAATTCTGACTTTATATCTCGCAATTCTGACTTTATATCACACAATTCTGACTTTATATCACGCAATTCTGACTTTATATCTCACAATTCTGACTTTTTATCTCACAATTCTGACTTTATATCACGCAATTCTGACTTTATATCTCACAATTCTGACTTTATATCACGCAATTCTGACTTTATATCACACAATTCTGACTTTATATCACACAATTCTGACTTTATATCACGCAATTCTGACTTTATATCTCACAATTCTGACTTTTTATCTCACAATTCTGACTTTATATCACGCAATTCTGACTTTATATCTCACAATTCTGACTTTATAACACGCAATTCTGACTTTATATCTAGCAATTCTGACTTTATATCACGCAATTCTGACTTTATATCACGCAATTATATCTCGCAATTCTGACTTTATAACTAAAAAATTATCTTTTAAATTGTTTTGTTCCATGGCGGAAACAAGCTTCCAGTTTTTAGATATTTCAGATATAAGACAAAAACTCTTTTTTCCTGTGTAGAAATGAGAACGATCACTTTAGTGAGATCACCTGTGTTTCCAACCTCAGATTTGATCACACTTCAACTGCTGTGTCACCAACCGGTGTCTAACGGTCTAAACCTGCTCTTTCCGGTTCTCATGTTAATCTCGAGGCCCAATCCAGCGGGAGACGTTTACCTTACTTAAACCAGCTTTACCACAGAGACCCGTTGCAGCCCTTTCTTCAAACACCCAGAAACTGGATCCATTAAACGGGGATTAGATGGAGGAATGCCATGCAGCGGCCCCGTGGGAGAGCGACTCGACTGCCGGCCTGTTCCAGTTTGACACGGACACATCTGGAGGAAAGAATGCCTTTGACGTACCTGCTCTGCTCCTGCAGGTGAAAGCAGAGGAGCGCTGGACATCTGGATGCTCCGTGCGCAGGAAAGGGAGAATCTGAAGGAAGAATTTCACTTTGTTTTCAGAGAACAAACAAATGTTTCTTGTTTCAAGTGTAACCTTCACTGGATTTATGCTTAAACTAGGGAAAAGTGTATTTGAAAATTAGTTAAGCAAAACAATTTTATTAAAAAAAAAATTGATTTTGAGGAATTTGGAGGAATTATTCCATTTGGTTTTTTAAAGAACAAACAAATACTTTTATTTATTTTTCATTTTTTTATTATTCATTTTTTTTTTTAAAAAGTCAAATAGTTAAGCAAAATTATGGAATAAAAAATGAAAAAGGTAATTGCAACTTTTTATCTCACAATTCTGACTTTTTTTCTCAGAATTGCATGATTTAAAGTCGCAATTGCAAGTTATAAAGTCCAATACTGAGGGGGAAAAATGTCTTTTTAATATATAAACTCGCAATTCTGAGAAAAAAGTCAGAGTTGTTAAATAAAAAGTCGCAATTATCTTTTAAATTGTTTTATTCCGTGGTTGAAATAAGCTTCCATACAAAATAGACACGACTCACACAATTTTTTATTGTGCTAAAGATGTTTAGATGTGTAAAATATAAAAATTATTTGTAGTAGGGGAGAGCGAGGCATAACCTAATGCTTTTTGACTTTCTCAGTTTGTGAAATCCACTTGGGGTTCAGAGTATTTATTCTCTCCCACATTAATTGCACACATGTCTAGTACAATTATGTGGTTTTGTTTCATTAATACAGTGTATACTTTTTTCTTGTTTTCCCCCTTAAGAATGGAAGTGAACTGTGACAACATGCCCCATAGGTGGGGCACAATGTAACATGACCAAATGACAGCTTAAAATGTTATCTGATCTAATCAAAAAAATATCCAAGACAAACTAAAATATTTTGTCAATAAAATACAATTATTAACTTTTTCAAATAAAATAATGGTATTTTTTAATCATTAAAAATAAACTAATTTTTGAGTTTGACAACAAACACACTGCAAAACACAGCTATACAGCATAGTTCAAAACATAATAATAATTAATAACTTCTGAACATTGACTCTCAGTCATTATTCACCTTTTTCTCATGGTTTCTCAATAGAATTCATAAATGTATAGAACATAATAGCATAGTTCTAATAGGGGCTCATTATAACGCAGTGTGACAACATGCCCCGCCTGCACAACTGGGATTTAACCCCGGCTCGTATCTTCTGCTGGTTAGATCAGCATTAAAGAACTATCTCAACTGTTAAATAACAGATGTAAGATTAAAATAATATCAGATTTGTCTTATTTTAAATAAACACAAAAAACAGAGATGAAAAATAAACTTAAGTAAGAAGAAAAAAAGTATAAAGTATAACTTTTTTTGAGTAAGAAATGTACTTTTGCTATGGTTAAATAAATGTTCAGTGATATCTTCCAAACAATTTTTAATTTTGGCGCAATTTTTTCTCTAAATAATTTTGATATAGCAACTAGTAAATACAGTGGGGAGAACAAGTGTTTGATACACTGCTGATTTTGCAGGTTTGCCCACTTACAAAGCATGTAGAAGTCTGTAATTTTTATCATAGGTACACTTCAACTGTGAGTGACGGAATCTAAAACAAAAATCCAGAAAATCACATTGTATGATTTTTAAGTAATTCATTTGCATTTTATTGCATGACATAAGTATTTGATACATCAGAAAAGCAGAACTTAATATTTGGTACAGAAACCTTTGTTTGCAATTACAGAGATCATACGTTTCCTGTAGATCTTGACCAGGTTTGCACACACTGCAGCAGGGATTTTGGCCCACTCCTCCATACAGACCTTCTCCAGATCCTTCAGGTTTCGGGGCTGTCGCTGGGCAATACGGACTTTCAGCTCCCTCCAAAGATTTTCTATTGGGATCAGGTCTGGAGACTGGCTAGGCCACTCCAGGACCTTGAGATGCTTCTTACGGAGCCACTCCTTAGTTGCCCTGGGTGTGTGTTTCGGGTCGTTGTCATGCTGGAAGACCCAGCCACGACCCATCTTCAGTGCTCTTACTGAGGGAAGGAGGTTGTTGGCCAAGATCTCGTGAAACATGGCCCCATCCATCCTCCCCTCAATGCAGTGCAGTTGTCCTGTCCCCTTTGCAGAAAAGCATCCCCAAAGAATGATGTTTCCACCTCCATGCTTCACGGTTGGGATGGTGTTCTTGGGGTTGTACTCATCCTTCTTCTTCCTCCAAACACGGCGAGTAGAGTTTAGACCAAAAAGCTCTATTTTTGTCTCATCAGACCACATGACCTTCTCCCATTCCTCCTCTGGATCATCCAGATGGTCATTGGCAAACTTCAGATGGGCCTGGACATGCGCTGGCTTGAGCAGGGGGACCTTGCGTGCGCTGCAGGATTTTAATCCATGACGGCGTAGTGTGTTACTAATGGTTTTCTTTGAGACTGTGGTCCCAGCTCTCTTCAGGTCATTGACCAGGTCCTGCCATGTAGTTCTGGGCTGATCCCTCACCTTCCTCATGATCATTGATGTCCTACGAGGTGAGATCTTGCATGGTGCCCCAGACCGAGGGAGATTGACCGTCATCTTGAACTTCTTCCATTTTCTAATAATTGCGCCAACAGTTGTTGCCTTCTCACCAAGCTGCTTGCCTATTGTCCTGTAGCCCATCCCAGCCTTGTGCAGGTCTACAATTTTATCCCTGATGTCCTTACACAGCTCTCTGGTCTTGGTTATTGTGGAGAGGTTGGAGTCGGTTTGATTGAGTGTGTGGACAGGTGTCTTTTATACAGGAGTTCAAACAGGTGCAGTTAATACAGGTAATGAGTGGAGAACAGGAGGGCTTCTTAAAGAAAAACTAACAGGTCTGTGAGAGCCGGAATTCTTACTGGTTGGTAGGTGATCAAATACTTATGTCATGCAATAAAATGCAAATGAATTATTTAAAAATAATACAATGTGATTTTCTGGATTTTTGTTTTAGATTCCGTCTCTCACAGTTGAAGTGTACCTATGATAAAAATTACAGACTTCTACATGCTTTGTAAGTGGGGAAACCTGCAAAATCGGCAGTGTATCAAATACTTGTTCTCCCCACTGTACATTACGTTTCGTCATCCTGGCATGTGTGGAAAGTTTTAAACCATGTGTGTTACAACGTTAGGTTGTGCCCCGCTCTTCCCTATCATTGTAGTAATATGTAGTAATAATCGCGTAATATGGCGGAACAAGTCCCGCCTCCTAAATAAATACAGCGCACGCTGTACATCACTTCATTATAATGAAATTAGAGCATGCAACGTTGTAGTTACGTTGCCAATTAGCAAGTCATGGAATTACCAAAAAGGACATAACTGGTTCTTTGTGTGTTCGCTGGGAAGGATTTTCATGCAGGTATGATGTTCATTCTATTCATAAGGACGCGTGTCCATGTGTTTTATAAACAGTTAATGTCAGTATTGTGTGTTATATTAACTGTAGTTTCAAAATATCAATTTATTTTCACTTTGTGTTATTTTCTATATCTCTGATGACTGTGTAGGCTCATATCAACTTACTAAAATGTGACCCTGGACCACAAAACCAGTCATAAGGGTCAATTTTTTTAAATTGAGATTTATACATCACATGAAAG
>CM077170.1:1177560-1185060 GCA_039654105.1 Coreius guichenoti | reverse complement strand
ACCTTTTCAAAGGACACGACACAGAAGCCGTCACAATCTTACACAGAAGACCGTGTGATGCAAAAAAGATGTAAGATGAGCTAATAGTGTGATCTACATCAAACACATGCATAGCAAACACACCGGCTGATGAGGTGCTGGACGCAGTGGACAGGATCTGGGTCAAACCCCATATCGAAAACACACACACAAACTTCAATCACATGTGAGGGATCCCATTGACTTTATATCACCACATGTGTGTGCATGAGTGTTTGCTTGTTATCGTAACACAGGTGTAGACTCTTGTGTGTGTGTGTGTGTGTGTGTGTGCGCGTCAAGTGCAAGGATGTAGGTCAAACAGAATTAGGGGAAAGGTCGCGTCTGTGAAAGTCAGATGATGTTGCGCTGCTAGAATGTGTGACGGTCATTTAGACACAAGTTTTATCATAAATATATTTTGTTTTAATCACTATTAAATGTCAACACAATAAAGACCCCATTAAATGATTTATTGAATTTCCCATTGAAACAGGAAGTTGAGGCGGGACAAATCAAATCGTTCTTCTTCATAAATAGTCAAAAGTCTTTAGTTTACATCACAGCCGTAAAGGTGGAACATCTAGAGGACCAATAAACAAACAAACAAACAAATCAATCAATCAAGTAAATAAGTTAATAAATAAATAAAGCAAACAAATAAATGAAGCAAATAAACAAGCAAACAAATAAAAATAAATAAGCAGATAAATAAATATGTAATTAAATAAATAAATAAGCATGGAAACAAATAAATAAGAAAGCAAATAAATAAATATACTAATAAATAAATAAGCATGGAAACAAATAAATAAGAAAGCAAATAAATAAATAGGCAATTTGAAAAATAAACAAGCAAGCAAATAAATAAATAAATAAACAAGCAAGCAAATAAATAAATAGGCATACCAATAAGCAAATCAATAAGCATGGATGTAAATAAATAAATAAGCAAGCAAATAAATAAATAATCAATTAAATAAGTAAATAAGCACACAAATAAATAAATTAGCAAATAAATAAGTAAATTGAAAAATAAATAAGCAAGCAAATAATAAATAAGTAATTCAATAAATAAATAAATAAGCATGCAAACAAATAAACAAGAAAGCAAATAAATAAATATACTAATAAATAAATAAATAAATAAAGCAATTAAATAAATAAATATGCAAGCAAATAAATAAGCAAGTAATTAATTAATTAAATAAATAAATAAGCACGCAAATAAATATGCATACCAATAAGTAAATCAATAAGCATGGGTGTAAATAAATAAATAGACAAGCAAGCAAACAAATAAACAATCAATTAAATAAAGAAATGAATAAGTAAGCAAGCAAATAAATAAATACATAAGAAAAAATAAATAAATAAATAAATAAGCAACCAAATAAATGGGCATACCAGTAAGCAAATAATAAGCATAGATGCAAGTAAATAAATAATTAAATATGCAAAATAAATAAATAAGCAAATAAATAAAAAAGCAATCAAATATATACATAATCAAGCAACTAAATAAATAAATACATTTAAATCGTTTACTCTGCTGAGTGACAGAAAACATGCACATTTTAAATGCTAAAAGTGAAATCTGAAGCGGAGAACATGAACATGAGCGCTTTAGTGGCTGTAACTTGTGTGTGTGTTTGTGTAACTTTGATGTGTTTTATGAGGTTCAGCCTGATGAACAGAGTTATGAAGACTGGGAAACTGGCGGAGGAAAGCAAGCTGTGCTTTAAACACAGATATGTGAATGTGTGTGTGTGCATGTGGTTTGCCAGGTGTTCTTATAGAGCCGTAATTCCATGTATAGCAGGTGTTCACACACCCTATATCTCTTGTAACATTATAAATGTGTTTACTGTCACTTTTGATCAATTTGATGTGTCCTTGCTGAAATAACGTACGGGGGTTTTATAACATCATCTGCTCATGTTAAAGATCAAATGATTCCTTTGATGACTGTAGTTTCTCTTCAGGGATGAAGTGTTTCCAAATCACACATGAACACAAACATATTCTCTGATCGTCTGATGTCGTGATGGAGGGTGTACACACACTGACTCTGAGGAGGGACGAGATCTGTTCTGTGTTTCTGAGACGCGCTCAAATGCTTTTAATGAGCCACATCTGTGTCGCACACATCAGGTTTACACTAACACTGAGATTTAGACTCACAAACGCCACGTCTGCTCACACACACACAAGCCTGACAGGAGTTTCCAATCATCTCTCTTTATCTTATGTCCTTAGTTTAATCTTTATCAAACTTCACTGGTTTAAAGTGCCCATTATGCTATTTTAAAGGTTCCTAATGTTGTTTCAGAGTCTCGTACAACAGTTTTACATGCATTAAAGATAAAAAAAACACTACTTCTCTCCTAATCTCCACTGCAGCATCAGCTCTTTTCTCTCAGTGTCTGAAACGCTTCGTTTGAAGATTCAGTCTCTCTAAGCTCCGCCTCTCTGAGAGCTGCTCTGCTCTGATTGGTCAGATGGCCCAGTCTGCTGTGATTAGTGAGAAACCAAAAGCTCATTAGCATATCTGAATCTCAGCTCTTGATACACAATGAGCTTTACTTATCTGAACTTTTGCATTCACAAACAACTGCTATATTACACAGTACATGAAACTGAACATCTGAAAATCGCAATAGGGGCAAAAATGATAATTCTGTTATCATTTACTCACCCTCATGTCGATCAAAACCTGTCTGACTTTCTTCAGTTGTTTAGCACAATTTGATGAGAAATGTTTTGACTTTAGATTGCAGACTTTGGTCTTTTTCCTCTGGAGAAACATCGGAAAAGAAGAAACAATTGAGCTCTTATTCATTTAATTTGTTAATATTAGGCCTACTTATCATATTTTCTTATTCTATAATATTACTCACGTATTATTCACATCTGTTCTTGCAAGTAAAGCACTAAATTGAATCATTATGATCATTTTTCCAAATAATTCCACAGTTACTTGCAAAGTTTTACTTGCACTTACACAAGTGTCTTTATAATTAATGAGCACTCAACATCATAATTTATTCCTCATTGCCCTCTATGATAATAATGACTCTCATGTGTCTCGTCCACCCATATGAGCCCATGATACCAGCCAATCCTGCGCTTAAACAGGCGCTGTGACATCATTTAACATTCCCGCGGTGTGATGTCACATGGATGTGTGCAGCGGCGGGAGCAGAGAGCATGATGGGGGAATTCCCAGTCAATTTAGACCGCATGTGTGTGTGTGTGTGCGCCAGCTTTGAGAGAAACTATTATTTACCCTTTTGATGATATTCAATACGTTTCTGCTTTCAAAACATGATTGTTTTCAATCAGATCATTTCATTCAAACCGTCACTGTAGCCAATTAGATGCAAAATGTTGCAGAAATCATTCTAATATGATGAATTGCTGCTCAAGAAACATTTCTGATTATTATCAATGTTAAAAACAATCGTGTTGCTTCATATGTTTGTGGAAACTGTGATACACTAGCATAAAAAAACGTTTTATTAATTAAGGATGCATTAAATCGATCAAAATGATCAAAAATCATTTATAATGTTACAAAAGATTGTATTTTAAATAAATGTTGTTCTTTTGAACTTTCTATTCATCAGGAATCATGAAAAATAAAATGTAGCACGGCTGTTTTTAACATTGATAATAATCATAAATGTTTCTTGACCAGCATGTCATCATATTAGAATGATTTGTGAAGGATCATGTGACACTGAAGACTGGAGTAATGATGATAAATTCAGCTTTGATCACAGGAATAAATTACACTTTACTATACACCGATCAGGCATAACATTATGACCGGTGAAGTGAATAACACTGATGATCTCTTCATCACGGCACCTGTTAGTGGGTGGGATATATTAGGCAGCAAGTGAACATTTTGTCCTCAAAGTTGATGTGTTAGAAGCAGGAAAAATGGGCAAGCGTAAGGATTTGAGCGAGTTTGACAAGGGCCAAATTGTGATGGCTAGACGACTGGGTCAGAGCATCTCCAAAACTGCAGCTCTTGTGGGGTGTTCCCGGTCTGCAGTGGTCAGTATCTATCAAAAGTGCTCCAAGGAAGGAACAGTGGTGAACCGGTGACAGGGTCATGGGCGGCCAAGGCTCATTGATGCACGTGGAGCGAAGGCTGGCCCGTGTGGTCCGATCAAACAGACGAGCTACTGGAGCTCAAATTGCTCAAGAAGTTAATGCTGGTTCTGATAGAAAGGTGAAAGGTTTTGGCAGAAGGGGGACCAACACAATATTAGGTCATAATGTTATGCCTGATCAGTGTATATTCACATAGAGAACAGCTGTTTTACATTGGAAAAATATTTCACATTTTTTTGCTGTATTTTTGATCAAATAAACGCAGACTTCTTTCAGAAACATCTTAATTATTCTAAACTTTTGACCTGTAGTACATATACAACACACACACACACACTCTCAGCACCTGCAGAAATCCTTCATATTTAACCTCCATCTCTCTCTCAAACCGCTAACCCATATGTGAACGCTTGGAGGTTTTCTTTACCCTTCAGCCAGTGTGGGTGAAGTTGGACTTCCTGCCGCTTCTCTTTCTTCTGTTCACGGGTTCACTGAGGACAGATGAACGTCTCTGTGACCTTGTCATGTTACCGAGTTCTCGCTGGCGCTGCACATTCAACCAAAATCTGGGAAACAAAACCATTTTAGTTCTGTTTCTGCACTATTTACCATGCATAATGTGCATATTCTGTGAATGTTCAATGTGCACTATATTTTATAATATGTGCATTATAGTTCTGACTCGTTCTGATTGCTTGAGCGCTTGAAGCTGTTGTAATGTGCTGGAAAACAGATGCATGTGACCACAGACTCTATATTAATACGGATGTTGCTGTGAAGTAGAAGTGATATAAATCTCTTGATGCATTATTTCTAGCACTTGTACCATAATTTTATTTAAATACCACATTGCTATTTATGTTGTAGTAACAGAATACATGCAAATGAAAAAAAAAACCCATTGAAACCAACCAGTCTGACCAAGCTGTTAACAAGCTAACCATCTCAAGCTGTTTTAGCAGAGATAAAAATGCTTTAGACTTTAGTTATAAAGTCAGAATTGCGAGATATGAAGTCAGAATTGCGAGTTATGAAGTCAGAATTGTGTGATATAAAGTCAGAATTGTGTGATATAAAGTCAGAATTGTGAGATATAAAGTCAGAATTGTGAGATATAAAGTCAGAATTGCGTGATATAAAGTCAGAATTGCGTGATATAAAGTCAGAATTGCGAGATATAAAGTCAGAATTGCGAGTTATAAAGTAAGAATTGCGTGATATAAAGTCAGAATTGCGTGATATAAAGTCAGAATTGCGAGATATAAAGTCAGAATTGCGAGATATAAAGTCAGAATTGCGAGTTATAAAGTCAGAATTGTGAGATATAAAGTCAGAATTGCGAGTTATAAAGTCAGAATTGTGAGATATAAAGTCAGAATTGTGTGATATAAAGTCAGAATTGCGAGATATAAAGTCAGAATTGCGTGATATAAAGTCAGAATTGCGAGTTATAAAGTAAGAATTTCGTGATATAAAGTCAGAATTGCGAGATATAAAGTCAGAATTGTGAGATATAAAGTCAGAATTGTGTGATATAAAGTCAGAATTGCGAGTTATAAAGTCAGAATTGTGAGATATAAAGTCAGAATTGCGAGATATAAAGTCAGAATTGCGTGATATAAAGTCAGAATTGCGAGATATAAAGTCAGAATTGTGAGATATAAAGTCAGAATTGCGAGTTATAAAGTAAGAATTGCGTGATATAAAGTCAGAATTGCGAGATATAAAGTCAGAATTGCGAGATATAAAGTCAGAATTGCGAGTTATAAAGTCAGAATTGTGAGATATAAAGTCAGAATTGTGAGATATAAAGTAAGAATTGTGAGATATAAAGTCAGAATTGCGAGATATAAAGTCAGAATTGCGAGATATAAAGTCAGAATTGCGAGTTATAAAGTCAGAATTGCGAGATATAAAGTCAGAATTGTGAGATATAAAGTCAGAATTGTGAGATATAAAGTCAGAATTGTGAGATATAAAGTCAGAAATGCGTCATATAAAGTCAGAATTGTGAGATATAAAGTCAGAAATGCGTCATATAAAGTCAGAATTGCGAGATATAAAGTCAGAAATGCGTGATATAACGCAAAAGATATAAAATCAGAATTACGAGTTATAAAGTCAGAATTGCGAGATATAAAGTCAGAATTGCGTGATCTGTGGTAGAAACAAGCTTCCATAAGTATCCCATTCAGTTTGTATGATACTCTTCACATCAGGCCTGCGTATTGTTCAAAGACAGTGTTAAAGAAAATCTCCTTCAGTATTTTTTCTAAATGCCACTTACTTGGCATTTTCTTCAGTGTTCCCTCTTAAGACGAGGTGCTTGCATTTCTTGCAACACTTGGACTTCTGCTTCGCTGAAGTATGTGATGTTATAAGTTCATGACATGGCAGCTGGCCGCAGGTTAATGCTGTTAATGGGTGGAAAATATTAGCCATTTTTAAACTACATGAGCCAGTCATTTCAAAGTCTCCATATTACAGGAAGCGATGCATTCATGGTAAAGTTTATAACGGAATGCATAATCCTACGCAGTCGTCCGGTTCATTTATGCACACAGATCCTCGCTGGCAGGTGGATCAAACACTCCTGTTATTTAAAGCTTCAGACATCATTCTCCTGGACGCATGTTCAAGGGCTCGAGCGTTTATAATGGTGTTAACAAATAAACCCATGGCCGAAACCTAAACCAGCCTCGTCCTAGATGGCACAAAGCACTGTGGGTAAAGCCACCAGCTTGGCCGGGCCTAAATGCACCTCTGTGTTTATAATTTTCCTTTAGAGTAACACAGCCCGTTCCCTTTCACTGATGGCAAACAGCCTCCAAATAACACGGCAGTGGACTTTCCAGCAGCGGACGGATGGACGGCGTGTAAAGCGGCGAAATGAAAAAATAATAAAAGAACAAACAGCTTTTGTCTCGATTGAAGACAAAGGAAAGGGAAATGGATACCAAATGTGAGATGAAAGCTCATCAAGATTCTCCTTTGAGAATAATTTTTTTTGTCTTGTTTTCCAGTATAAATATCTAATCCTCCTTAAATCAAGAAACATCTACTTGAGAAGCAAGATATTAATGTATACAATGTATACAAATTAAGCGAGTTTATGCTCAAAACATGAACAAATAGGACGTTAACCCAAGATTTAGGTATGTACCGTGTGAAACGTCAGTTTATGATTACCCAGGATTAAATTATGAGCAGTGTGAAACGTGAAGAAAGATAACCCAGGATTCAGTTTACCGGGGTTTAGTATGACCCAGGGTTAACCGCTTCAAGTGTGAAAAGCCCTATTGTTGAGATCTCTCCTGGAACTATAAAAGAGACACATGAGATCACTGGGGTCTTTGG
>CM077170.1:1142560-1172560 GCA_039654105.1 Coreius guichenoti | reverse complement strand
TCTATCTATCATCTGTCTGTCTGTCTGTCCATGCATCCAACCATCCGTTCATTCATCCATCCATCCGTCCATCTGTCTGTCCATCTGTTCATCCATCATCCATCCTTTCATCTGTTCATCCATCCATCCATCTTTATCAAATCAAATCACCTTTATTTATATAACGCTTTTTACAATGGCAATTGTTTCAAAGCAGCTTCACAGTAGTAACAGGAAAATAATGAAATAATTATTGAAAATAATTCAAACAGAATTTGATTCGGCTGTACAGCTGCTCTGGTGAAAACGGTGATGTCATCCAGCTCAGTTCAATTATCATATAGTGTCAATGCGGGCAGATCAGTAATATAGTTGAAATTTAAGTGTCCCCAACTGAGCAAGCCAAAAGCCAAAGGCGACGGTGGCAAGGAACCAAAACTCCTTCAGGGCCAGAATGGAGAAAAAAACCTTGGGAGAAACCAGGCTCAGTCGGGGTGCCAGTTCTCCTCTGGCCGACGAACAAATAGTGTATGATTATGATTCTGGCACATTACAGGACAGAAGTCATATTAGATCAATAGATATTCGTAGGATTATTCGAAAGATTGGAGTCGTCACGCCGGGGACGGGTTTAAGTCGGATGTCGTGTCGATGCGGCATTTACAGGGGGGAGTTTAATTGACACGGTCTCTACAGACACTTCAGGGATATGGTCATCATGTCCAGGCTAAGGGCCACCATCTGGTCTGGATACGGCCCGGATCCGGCCGACTGCAGTAAACCTCGGGATAAACAGAGAGACTAACATTAGCGTAGATGTCATTCTTCTTATGATGTAACGAGTACATCAGGTGTTGTGGGAAGTGTTCCCGGTTCCGGCTGACCTAGTTAATGCAATCATTTAACTGATTTGAATTGAACTCTAGCTGCTGTGTTTTGGAGAAGCTGCAGTTTGTTTATTAAGCGAGCAGGGCAACCACCCAGTAGAGCATTACAATAATCTAGCCTTGAGGTCATGATATATATCTATCATCATCTGTCTGTCTATATCTATCTATCATCTGTCTGTCTGTCTGCCCATGCATCCATCTGTTCATCCATCCATTCATCCATCTATCCATCCATCCATCTTTATATCTATCTATCATCTGTCTGTCTGTCTGTCTGTCCATGCATCCATCCGTTCATCCATCCATCCTTCCATCTGTTCATCCATCCATCCATCCATCCATCTATCTATCTATCTATCTATCTATCTATCTATCTATCTATCTAT
Source organism: Coreius guichenoti (assembly GCA_039654105.1). Taxonomy (NCBI): domain Eukaryota; kingdom Metazoa; phylum Chordata; class Actinopteri; order Cypriniformes; family Gobionidae; genus Coreius; species Coreius guichenoti. The sequence goes on along the minus strand of CM077170.1, from coordinate 1,171,305 downwards.
CTATCTATCTATCTATCTATCTATCTATCTATCTATCTATCTATCTATCTATCTATCTATCATCTGTCTGTCCATCCATCCATCCATCAGTTCATCCATCTGTTCATCCATCCATCCATATCTTTCATCCATCCATCCATCCATCCATCCATCCATCCTTCCATCCATCCGTCCGTCTGTCCATCCATCCATCCATCCATCTATCTATCTATCTGTCTGTCTGTCTGTCTGTCTTAAATACACTTTTTGAACACTTGTTTTGAACTTTTAGATCAGCTTCTTCAAGCTGAACATCAGAGTTTTTTTTCTTTTCTAGTCATTCCAGCACGATGTTTGTAACTTCTCTTCTTGTGATGGAAAAGAGAGAGTACGGATTGTTTGGTTTTGGAAGCACTGATCCGTCATGTGAACAACAGTTTGACAGTTTAGGGCAGGACGGCCAAAATATCCCAGCAGCCCGACCACAGTGTTTCATAAAGAGCACGGCACCTCTTCATTTGATTTATGAGTCGAGGAGATTTGACCAAAGCACCAAAACGTAAAACTGAAAACATCAGCTGACGGTGGTGTTGATCTTTGTGTTTCCCGACAGACGTCCTGAAGCTCTGTTAGTGTGAAGGTCAGACGTAAAGACACAGTTTACACGCGCTGTGTGTGTTTATGTGTGTATATAACAGAAGGACACTGTCACAAACCAGAGTCTGATTAGACATGGCCTTTAAAAAAAGTTCTCAACTGATTGATTCAGTGAAACAATGTTTTCATTATAAAGGTCAGAATGAAAAAATGTGTTATTTCACTCACTAGGAAATTGTTTTGTGGTTTATGATCACATGATACTTTTGAAACTGATACTCACAAATTATTTTGAAATTAGAGGTAATTTATAATGTTGTATGTCAGATTTCAAATCCCTAATTGTAGAGAACTGAGTGGAAAATATTCTTCACATATGTACATTTATAATAAAAACATAACAATTTGAAATACATTTGCATCCATTATCAGTGTACAAACCCGATTCCAAAAAAGTTGGGACACTGTACAAATTGTGAATAAAAACAGAATGCAATGATGTGGAAGTTTCAAATTTCAATATTTTATTCAAAATACAACATAGATGACATATCAAATGTTTAAACTGATATGTTTAAACTGATAAAAGGGAAAAATAAGTTGATTTTAAATTTCATGGCATCAACACATCTCAAAAAAGTTGGGACAAGGCCATGTTTACCACTGTGTGGCATCCCCTCTTCTTTTTATAACAGTCTGCAAACGTCTGGGGACTGAGGAGACAAGTTGCTCAAGTTTAGGAATAGGAATGTTGTCCCATTCTTGTCTAATACAGGCTTCTAGTTGCTCAACTGTCTTAGGTCTTCTTTGTCGCATCTTCCTCTTTATGATGCGCCAAATGTTTTCTATGGGTGAAAGATCTGGACTGCAGGCTGGCCATTTCAGTGCCCGGATCCTTCTTCTACGCAGCCATGATGTTGTAATTGATGCAGTATGTGGTCTGGCATTGTCATGTTGGAAAATGCAAGGTCTTCCCTGAACGAAAGAGACGACGTCTGGATGGGAGCATATGTTGTTCTAGAACTTGGATATACCTTTCAGCATTGATGGTGCCTTTCCAGATGTGTAAGCTGCCCATGCCACACACACTCATGCAACCCCATACCATCAGAGATGCAGGCTTCTGAACTGAGCGCTGATAACAACTTGGGTTGTCCTTGTCCTCTTTAGTCCGGATGACATGGCGTCCCAGTTTTCCAAAAAGAACTTCAAATTTTGATTCGTCTGACCACAGAACAGTTTTCCACTTTGCCACAGTCCATTTTAAATTAGCCTTGGCCCAGAGAAAACGCCTGCGCTTCTGGATCATGTTTAGATATGGTTTCTTTTTTGACCTATAGAGTTTTAGCCGGCAACGGCGAATGGCACGGTGGATTGTGTTCACCGACAATGTTTTCTGGAAGTATTCCTGAGCCCATGTTGTGATTTCCATTACAGTAGCATTCCTGTATGTGATGCAGTGCCGTCTAAGGCCCCGAAGATCACGGGCATCCAGTATGGTTTTCCGGCCTTGACCCTTACGCACAGAGATTGTTCCAGATTCTCTGAATCTTTGGATGATATTATGCACTGTAGATGATGATAACTTCAAACTCTTTGCAATTTTTCTCTGAGAAACTCCTTTCTGATATTGCATTGGGGGAATTGGTGATCCTCTGCCCATCTTGACTTCTGAGAGACACTGCCACTCTGAGAGGCTCTTTTTATACCCAATCATGTTGCCAATTGACCTAATAAGTTGCAAATTGGTCCTCCAGCTGTTCCTTATATGTACATTTAACTTTTCCGGCCTCTTATTGCTACCTGTCCCAACTTTTTTGGAATGTGTAGCTCTCATGAAATCCAAAATGAGCCAATATTTGGCATGACATTTCAAAATGTCTCACTTTCAACATTTGATATGTTATCTATATTCTATTGTGAATAAAATATAAGCATTCCTTTTTTATTCACAATTTGTACAGTGTCCCAACTTTTTTGGAATCGGGTTGTAAAATATTTGCATATATTCACATACATTTTATGTAAATCATTTTTACAGCATATATATACACCGATCAGGCATAACATTATGACCTAATATTGTGTTGGTCCCCCTTTTGCCCTGACCCGTCGAGGCATGGACTCCACTAGACCCCTGAAGGTGTGATGTGGTATCTGGCACCAAGATGTTAGCAGCAGATCCTTTAAGTCCTGTAAGTTGCGAGGTGGGGCCTCCATGGATCAGACTTGTTTGTTCAGCACATCCCACAGATGCTCGATTGGATTGAGATCTGGGGAATTTGAAGGCCAATTCAACACCTCAAACTCGTTGTTGTGTTCCTCAAACCATTCCTGAACCATTTTTGCTTTGTGGCAGGTGCATTATCCTGCTGAAAGAGCCACAGCCACCAGGTAGGTGGTACGTTTCAAAGTAACATCCACATGGATGGCAGGACCCAAGGTTTCCCAGCAGAACATTGCCCAAAGCATCACACTGCCTCCGCCGGCTTGCCTTCTTCCCATAGTGCATCCTGGTGCCATGTGTTCCCCAGGTAAGCCACGCACACGCACTCAGGCATCCACGTGATGTAAAAGAAAACGTGATTCATCAGATCAGGCCACCTTCTTCCATTGCTCCGTGGTCCAGTTCTGATGCTCACGTGCCACTGTTGGTGCTTTCGGCGGTGGACAGGGGTCAGCATGGGCACCCTGACTGGTCTGCGGCTATGCAGCTCCATACGCAACAAACCTCGATGCACTGTGTATTCTGACACCTTTCTATCAGAACCAGCATTAACTTCTTGAGCAATTTGAGCTCCAGTAGCTCGTCTGTTTGATCGGACCACACGGACAGCCTTCGCTCCCCACGTGCATCAATGAGCCTTGGCCGTCCATGACCCTGTGGCCGGTTCACCACTGTTCCTTCCTTGGAGCACTTTTGATAGATACTGACCACTGCAGACCGGGAACACCCCACAAGAGCTGCAGTTTTGGAGATGCTCTGACCCAGTCGTCTAGCCATCACAATTTGGCCCTTGTCAAACTCGCTCAAATCCTTACGCTTGCCCATTTTTCCTGCTTCTAACACATCACTTCACCTGTCAGTGGTCATAATGTCATGCCTGATCGGTGTATATATATATATATATATATATATCACGATTAAATTATATATTAAATTGATTAATTTAATTTAAAATAAATTATTGAAATGAAATTTAGTGCGGTCAAATCAAATCGCGATTAATCGCATCCAAAATAAAAGTTACATAATATATGTGTATATAGATATGTATATATAAATACACACACATGCATGTATATATTTAAGAATTTCTTTTTATATTTATATATAAAATATTTATATAATACATTCTATAAATATATAGTATATACAGTATATACATGCAAACTTTTCTTAAATATATACATGAACGATATATATATACATAATAATTATACACAGTATACACACACATATATTATATAAACAAACTTTTATTTTGGATGCGATTAATCACGATTATATATATATATAAATAAATACAATTTATTGATGTAGCCCCAACCTTAAATTCATAATATATTACAATACAATTTTATATATTTAATTTTTTACAATCCCTTAATTTTTAGCACAATGTCATTTTGTATCTCAAGTAAATGCAGCTTGATTTAATTATGTTTAGATATTTGGATGCAGAGGTTGAAAACAAGACAAAATATTGAGGAAGAACACTTGATAAAGACATAAATGAGAAAATATGTCATACAAAACTTTTATAACAGGTATAAACATAAATTCTCAGGCGGCTACATTATGAATCTGTCCGTCTGACTGACAGTAAAGTGTGTTTGCTCACTATATGTGAAGCTGTGTGATCCGGGGCAGGTGTGGTCTTCTGTCCCGCGGGTCGCCCTCCTCCGCAGGCTCCGATCACACCCTCATGTGAACTTCATTAGGCTTGTGAAACCACAGGCTCCATCCAATGACACAAGAGCCTGAGATGGAAAAGCACGTGAGAAAGCAACTTTGATCTTATTATTTTAAAGTGCTATAAAATTCCCCCGATTTTGACATTTCTGAAATCACCCTTAATGGTTGCAAGATCTGGTGGTGAGTTCAGATGCATCCCGGGGACGGCGGAATGAGGTTTACATGTATACATGATGTCAAACTACAGAAATGCTGCTTTTGCTCTAATTGCAGTCAGATGTTAAGCACTATATGGACGAGTTCACAACACCGTGCTGATCGTCTCTGTGAGCGTCTGGCTCCGGCAGCAACTGATCTGTGCGGTAATGGAGGAGAACGGGATTAAATTATCATACTGGAGGTCCGAAAGCCTCGAGCGTAGCTCATGTTCGGGAAACAGACAGACAGCATCAATAAAGACGAGATGCATCAGCATTATCTGGTCCGACCTCTTCCAAAAGACTAAAAAGTATGCATGACAGTTTAAAAAAGCCAAATAATCCAGTACTGGTCAAAAGTTTGGAAACATTACTATTTTTAATGTTTTTGAAAGTCTCTTATGCTCATCAAGGCTGCATTTATTTGATAAAAAATACAGAAAAAAATGTAATATTGTGAAATATTAATACAATTTAAAATCATGGTTTTCTATTTTAGTATACTATGAATTTTCAGCATCATTACTCCAGTCTTCAGTGTCACATGACCCTTCAGAAATCATTCTAATATGAGGATTTATTATCAATGTTGGAAACAGTTGTGTGTGTGTAATATTTTTTTATAACCTGTGATATTTTTTTCAGGATTCTTTGATGAATAAAAAGTTAAAAAAAAAAAAAAAAAAAAGAATAGCATTTATTTAAAATAGAAATCTTTTGTAACAATATTTTTTTTGTTAAATTGAAAAAAAAAAAAAAACTGATAGTAAAGATTTATATTGTTATATTATTTATATATTTAGAGGTTATATATGCATATAATACATTTATTATCACGTGATTATAAACCACAAAATTATATATATAAATATATATTTCTATTTTATTGCTAATGTCTTTCATCAGATGTCAAAAGTCAACTCAAATATTCTTCACATATGTACAGAAAAAGCATTATCATGCATTATCAGGGTATATTGGGTATAATATAATATACAGTATATATACACCGATCAGGCATAACATTATGACCTAATATTGTGTTGGTCCCCTTTTTGCTGCCCAAACAGCCCTGACCTGTCGAGGCATGGACTCCACTAGACCCCTGAAGGTGTGCTGTGTGCGGACTGGTCAAACTGTGATGCACTGTGTATTCTGACACCTTTCTATCAGAACCAGCATTAACTTCTTGAGCAATTTGAGCTCCAGTAGCTCGTCTGTTTGATCGGACCACACGGGCCAGCCTTCTCTCCCCACGTGCATCAATGAGCCTTGGCCGTCCATGACCCTGTCGCCGGGAACACCCCACAAGAGCTGCAGTTTTGGAGATGCTCTGACCCAGTCGTCTAGCCATCACAATTTGGCCCTTGTCAAACTCGCTCAAATCCTTACGCTTGCCCATTTTTCCTGCTTCTAACACATCAACTTTGAGGACAAAATGTTCACTTGCTGCCTAATATATCCCACCCACTAACAGGAGCCGCGATGAAGAGATCATCAGTGTTATTCACTTAACCTGTCGGTATATATATATATATATATATATATATACTCTTAAATTCACAATATATTACAATATTTTATAGTATAATTCTATATATTATATAGAAAAATACAGACATTTTTCTTCTTTTAAACAATCGCATAATTTTGATACATTTTTTCAGAAATCAAGAGTTGATATCTTTAGTCGTTTTGCTCCTCAAATGAATCTTGATTTAAGAATGTTTAGATATTTGTGCTGAAAAACAAGACAGAATGCATGCAAACATATCATTTATAGAAGCGTCATTCTTTATGGTTGGCCAGTCTTGAATACTTTATATGTTTGGATATTTTCGTAAAGTGACACTAGAGGCATTTTACTTCCCAAAATGGGAGATCACAAGGTTTTTTTTCCTAAGTGTGTGATGTATATTTGATATATGCTGTGGTGCGTCGGAACCTTTGTAATGTTCACATGAGGAAATCCACCCAGATTACTGATCAGAGGAATAAAATGTCCTAGAAAGTACAAACAAACACACACAGACCTGGCCTAAAAGCAAAAACACATCTGTCTAATATTTTCCACAGTCTGTTTTGAAACCTGAACATTTAAGAATTGCACAAATTTATAGTAGGAAATGATGCTCTTGGATTTGTAAGAGTATTTTGGGCGGCACATTATATTGGCATTATGTTTCGTTTTTATAACATTTAAAATCAAAACAAGTCTAATGGAATCATTCAAAATAACATTTCACAACAAACACAACTTTTATTTCACATTGTATTGGATCAAACCTTCACTGAACATGTGGCGTTTGCAGAGAGCGACTGTGATTTTCACCTTCCACACATGCTTTTATTTTCCATGGTGTTACAGGTAAAACATACGTCTGGTGGACATTAAATCAAACACAACATGGCGAGTTTCTCCAGGTCAGTCAGAGTCACCGCAAACATTGGGCTTTGATGCCGCGTGGTTTAGTTTGGCCGCGGGACAGATGTTCTGTGAGGCCCGTCATACACTTCCATTTCAGACGGGTTTCCGCTCAACGTTGAGGAGATGATTCTCGTCAAATTGCACAAACATCTTTCTGAGTTTGTTTATTAATAGAGCATGAATATTTTGAGTCTGGACATGAATTACGTAAACTTCATGTTGTTGGTCTTGGGGTTTTGAGGCAGGAGGAATTCCTATGCAACTTCCATCCAATGTGAAGTGGAAAATGGTTTGGTTAACCTTGTGACCAGTTAACAGCTTCCTTCCACTAATACTTCACCAATTTTCCATTGTGTAGGTGAGACATTATCAAGTGCCTCTATTATGCTTGTTCAGATATTCCCTTTCATGCAATGTGTAATAATGCCAGCCCATTGGCTGAACAGCGCCTCTTTGCCCCGCCCTCACACACTGTAGTTGTCGCTGAGACTGGAAGAGTTTGGTTCGTGTTGTTCATGTGGCCATCGTTATTACTGTGTGTCAAGAGCTGAGATTCAGATATGATAATGAACGTTTGCTTTCTGACCAATCACAGCAGACTGGGCCGTCTGACCAATCAGAGCAGCTCTCAGAGAGGCGGGGTTTAGAGAGACTGAATCCTTGATCGAAGCGTTTCAGACACTGAGAGAAAAGAGCTGATGCTGCAATGGATATTACAAGGAAATGAAAGAATTTTTTTTGACCTTGGATGCATGTGAACCTGTTGTAGTAGACCAAAACAACATTAGGAACCTTTAAAATAGCATTATAGTGTCCTATTTCTGTTCTGAAGGTTGCGAGGTCACATTCAAGACACGAAAACCAGCCAGACAGTTTAACACAACGCCTACAGCCACTATTGAGTGAGAAACTCCTCTATTGGAAAAGCAAAATGCCCATTGTGCCCTTACTAAAAAGTACCATGGCATTTCTTTGTAATTATTTGTGCAATATACTAACAATTTCTGAGTGAAATTGTTTCAAAATAAATCCTACAGCAGTCTATATTTCTACATCATGGTATTTGCATGGTACTCCAAAGAATACCATATTACATATTACATAATACCGTATTACATCCAAAAACATCATGGTGCAATTTTCAAAAAATAAACCAAAGCATTTTAACTGTAAGTTTTTGGTTTGTGGCAGCACATGAGGAACAGTTATGGAAACCGTTGGATATTGGTTTGTATGTGTTACGTAATTCCATATAACAATCATAAGTATGATGTTTTTTGGGTATATTTGTGTTTTTGTGTTATATATCCAATGACTGCATTTATCAGGAAAGATTAGTCACTTCACTGATGGAAAAAACAGATAAAACCATCTGTTTTGGAATCCGATAGCTGGTCCAGGCTGGTTTAGGAGGTACTACCAGATGGTGTGGATGTAGCTGGACTGGTAGACCGTCTTGAACCAGCTTGATCCAACCAGGATCTGTGACCATCATGGTCTACCATACCAGCCAGGCTCACAGTGGTCAACCACATAAACCAACTAGAAATAGAATCCAAAACATTCCTATTACCTTAAACTGGTTTTAGCTGGATATTTTAGCTGGTCCCAACTGGTTTAGATGGTTGTTAAAAGGGTAGACCATCTCAAACCATCAGAAACCTTTGACCAAAAGAGTACAAGTTTAGTCAACCAACTAAACCAGTTTGGACCAGCTAAAAAAGATTCATATTACAATAAACTGGTTTTAGCTGGGTATTTTAGCTGGTCCCAGCTGGTTTAGATGGTTGCTAGAAGGGTAGACCATCTCAAACCATCAGAAACCAGCTATCATATTCCAAAATATCTGTTAGTCAACCAACTAAACCAATTTGGACCAGCTAGAAAACATTCCTATTACCTTAAACTGATTTTAGCTGGATATTTTAGCTGGTCCCAGTGGGTTTAGATGGTTGCTGGAAGGGTAGAGCATCTCAAACAATTAGAAACCATCTATCAAGTTCCAAAAGATCTGTTAGCCAACCAGCTAAACCAGTTTGGACCAGCTAGAAAAGATTCATATTACCATAAACTGGTTTTAGCTGGTCCCATCTGGTTTAGATGGTTGCTGGAAGGGTAGACCATCTTAAACCATCAGAAACCAGCTATCATATTCCAAAATATCTGTTAGTCAACCAACTAAACCAATTTGGACCAGCTAGGAAACACTGCTATTAGCTTAAACTGGTTTTAGCTGGATATTTTAGCTGGTCCCAGTGGGTTTAGATGGTTGCTGGAAGGGTAGAGCATCTCAAACCATTAGAAACCATCTATCAAGTTCCAAAAGATCTGTTAGCCAACCAGCTAAACCAGTTTGGACCAGCTAGAAAACAAGGATATTACCTTAAACTGGTTTTAGCTGGATATTTTAGCTGGTCCCAGCTGGTTTACATGGTTGCTGGAAGGGTAGACCATCTTAAACCATCAGAAACCAGCTATCAAATTCCAAAAGTTATGTTAGTCAACCAACTAAACCAGTTTGGACCAGCTAGAAAACATGGCTATTACCTTAAACTGGTTTTAGCTGGTCCCAGCTAGTTTAGATGGTTGCTGGAAGGGTAGACCATCTTGAACCATCAGAAACCATCTATCAAATTCCAAAAGATCTGTTAGTCAACCAGCTAAACCAGTTTGGACCAGCTAGAAAACATGGGTATTACCTTAAACTAGTTTTAGCACGATTGTCCAATAGGTTCCATGTTCTAAATCAAAATAGTTCTGTAACAAAAGATGGCGACACATCATGATATACTGTACAATAGTACAATCAGATCAGCGACAGCATAAAGAAAGGCTTGTGTTTCCATCCTTTGCTCGTGTAAATGGCAGTAAAAGTGTTATATAGTGGGATCAGGAAGAGCAATTAGTGTTTTACAGGCAGGAACAGCGTTTCCACTCGGATATTCCCGCATCCCAGTGTGACAAGAGACTCTACGGGACCTTTTCCACAGTAAAACTGGTCGCTCCTGGACTGTAGGGGTGAATTTAACAAACAGTCACAGGAAAAGAACTCTTATTCTTTAATGGAGCCTGTAAATAATTAGCCTAACGGGCTGTTTATGAGCTGCGCGATTACATTCGGCACAAATCTTTTCCACTGGGCGAGAGATGGGCAACTCAGCATAAGTCATATCAGCATATATCACAGATATGGGAACATGAAATACTTGCTTATTAATGATGAGAAACCACATCCTCTGGATGACATTCAACATCAACACAGACATTGAGCAGAATACCGTGTTTTCCTGGGGTTCCAGTTTCATAAAGCTGTTTTTAACGCGCATGAACTGCTATAAGTGCTGTTTGTTTCTGAAATCAAAGATTGTTGTAGATGTTAGCTGATGGGCTTCCTGTGTGCATTTTTTCACTTGCGCTGCAATGCTGTGTAAAATAATGTTTGGAGCAACATTAAATCGATCAAAAGTGACATTTATAATGTTACAAAAGATTCCATTTCAAGTAAATGCTGTTCTTTTAAACTTTCTAAATAAAATGTATCACAGTTTCCACAAAAATATGAACTTCATCACTGATAATAATCATACATGTTTCTTGAGCAGCAAATCAGAATATTAGAATGATTTCTGAAGGATCATGTGACACTGAAGACTGGAGTGATGCTGAAAATTCAGCTTTGATCACAGGAATAAATTACACTACTATACACCAATCATGCATAACATTATGACCTAATATTGTGTTGGTCCCCCTTTTGCTGCCAAAACAGCCCTGACCCGTCGAGGGATGGACTCCACTAGACCCCTGAAGGTGTGCTGTGGTATCTGGCACCAAGATGTTAGATGCAGATCCTTTAAGTCCTGTAAGTTGCGAGGTGGAGCCTCCATGGATTGGACTTGTTTGTTCAGCACATCCCACAGATGCTCGATTGGATTGAGAACATTGCTCAAAGCATCACACTGCCTCTGCCGGCTTGCCTTCTTCCCATAGTGCATCCTGGTGCCATGTGTTCCCCAGGTAAGCCACGCACCCGGCCATCCACGTGATGTAAAAGAAAACGTGATTCATCAGACCAGGCCACCTTCTTCCATTGCTCAGTGGTCCAGTTCTGATGCTCACGTGCCCACTGTTGGTGCTTTCAGCGGTGGACAGGGGTCAGCATGGGCACCCTGACTGGTCTGCGGCTATGCAGCTCCATACGCAACAAACTGAGATGCACTGTGTATTCTGACACCTTTCTATCAGAACCAGCATTAACTTCTTGAGCAATTTGAGCTACAGTAGCTCGTCTGTTTGATCGGACCACACGGGCCAGCCTTCACTCCCCACGTGCATCAATGAGCCTTGGCCGCCCATGACCCTGTCGCCGGTTCACCACTGTTCCTTCCTTGGAGCACTTTTGATAGATACTGACCACTGCAGACCGGGAACACCCCACAAGAGCTGCAGTTTTGGAGATGCTCTGACCCAGTCGTCTAGCCATCACAATTTGGCCTTTGTCAAACTCGCTCAAATCCTTACGCTTGCCCATTTTTCCTGCTTCTAACACATCAACTTTGAGGACAAATTGTTCACTTGCTGCCTAATATATCCCACCCACTAACAGGAGCCGTGATGAAGAGATAATCAGTGTTATTCACTTCACCGGTCATAATGTTATGCCTGATCTGTGTATATTCACATAGAAAACAGCTGTTTTACATTATAAAAACATTTTACATTTTTTACTGTATTTCTGATGAAAGAAATGCAGCCTTGGTAAGCAGAAGAGACTCAAAAACATTAAAAATCATACTGACCCCAAACTTTTGAACACTAGTAGTGTACATGCTGTTTCTGGTCTCCAGCCTACTCATTTATATATGACTCCTTTAAAATAAAATATTTGTCTTATAAATCATGCAGTATTTATGTTGACGTATTTCATCTGAGCGTGACGCACAAGAGCCTTTTCAAGCTCATCTTCACACACATCTGCTGATTTACTGGTTTCTAGGACAGTATATTTTTATGATCATGACGCTGAACTCATCATATAAACACATCCAGGGCTTGACATTAATGCTTTTGATCATCAGTCACTGTGGCTAGTGGTTTTCCAAAGTTACTAGCCACTCAGCATTTTCACTGGCCACACTTTTGTTTATATAGTGGTAATAAAAATAAACAATAAAATTCATGTTCATGTAAAGTGAACAATAGCCTTTAAAATGCATATATAATATCAATGAGGCAATACTTATTGGTTCAAATAAAGTAATCATAAGTAATAAATAATCATTTGGTTTCATTGAACAACACTGTTAAAATACATAAAGTAATATACATAATATAAACATCATCGACTTATGTACATCAACATACTATACTATACTATATACTTTAATATAAACTATACTGTACTATACTATATACTATACACTATACTATGTACTTTAATATAAACTATACTATATACTATGCACTATACTATGTACTTTATATAAACTATACTGTACTATACTATACACAATATACTATACTATATACTATACTGTACTATACTATACACTATACTATACTATATAGTTTAAAATAAACTATACTGTACTATATACTATACTATGTACTTTAATATAAACTATACACTATGCTATATACTTTAATATAAACTATACTGTACTATACTATACACTATACTATATACTTTAAAATAAACTATACTGTACTATACACTATACTATATACTTTAAAATAAATTATACTGTACTATACTATACACAATATACTATATACTATACTGTACTATACACTAAACTATATACTTTAAAATAAACTATACTGTACTATACTATACACAATATACTATACTATATACTATACTGTACTATACTATATACTATACTATATACTTTAAAATAAACTATACTGTACTATACTATACACAATATACTATACTATATGCTATACTGTACTATACACTATACTATATACTTTAAAATAAATTATACTGTACTATACTATACACAATATACTATATACTATACTGTACTATACTATACACAATATACTATACTGTACTATACTATACACTGCTGTATACTTGTATACTGTATACTGTATACTGTATACTTTAATATAAACTATACTTTACTATACTATACCTTATACTATATATTTTAATATAAACGATACTGTATTATACTATACGCAATATACTATACTATATACTATACACTATACTATATACTTTAAAATAAACTATACTATACTGTACTATACTATACACTATGCTATATACTTTAATATAAACGATACTGTACTGTACTATACAAGATATACTATACTATATACTATACTGTACTATACTATACACTATGCTGTATGCTTTAATATAAACTATACTGTACTATACTATACATGATACATGATATATTATACTATATACTATACTGTACCATACTTTACACTATACTATATACTGTAAAATAAACTATACTATACTATACTATACACGATATACTATACTATAAACTATACAGTACTATACTATACACTATACACGATATACTATACTGTACTATACACTATACTATATACTTTAATATAAACTATACTCTGCTATACTATACACAATATACTATGCTATATACTATACTGTACCATACTTTACACTATACTATATACTGTAAAATAAACTATACTATACTATACAAGATATACTATACTATAAACTATACAGTACTATACAATACACTATACACGATATACTATACTGTACTATACACTATACTATATACTTTAATATAAACTATACTCTGCTATACTATACACAATATACTATGCTATATACTATACTGTACTATACTATTACACTATACTATATACTTTAGTATAAACTATACTGTCCTATACTAAATACTATTCTGTACTATGTACTATACTATTTACTAAACTCTACTGTACTGTATGTTTACTGTATACAGAATATATACTATAATATACACTATACTATACTCGTTTATATACTTTAATATACACTATACCACACTGTACTATACTGTACTATACACTATACAATATACTATACTATACTATATACTTTAATATACACTATACTGTATAATATACTATACTATGTACTATAGTATACCACACTGTACTGTACTATACACTATACTATGTACTAAACTCTACTGTACTGTATATACTATATTATTCTATACTATATAGGAAACTTGTCCACAAATGAGTCATATATATGACAATTAAGATTTATATATTTATGTTTATTTACAGAATGTCATGTGATCATTCTCAAAACTCTAACCTGTGCAGCTCTGCATGTAGTCTGTGTTTGACGACATTATGAACTTGTTCTATATGCCCTTGTCAGTGTGTAGGGAGCAGGGTCTGTGTGAGTGGAGCTCGGCTGTGGTCTGGCAGACTCTTCCTCTCATGGGTGGCACACGGATGAAGTCATGAGGTGGAATAACACTGGACTGGACCGGGATCCAGACGATCACTCCAGACAATCTCTCAGTCTCTCAGTTTCTCAACAGACTCAGACCGTGTGAAAGATGATTGTTGAAACATTTTTTTGCATTCCACTTATAATTTAGACACTGTTTCATAACATCAGATGCAGCTGGATTGTGAAAGCGCTTGTTCTTTCATTTTTGCCATTTTTATCTCATTTAATCAGAGCGCTTGATGACTGTATGTGTGTGTGTGTTTGTGAGTGTGTGTTTGTGTGTGTGTGTGTGTGTGTGTGTGTGTGTGTGTATGTGTGTGAAGAATGTATCAAAATGAAATGAGTTTGCGCTTAAAACAAGAACAAAAATCTGCCAATGAGGTCAGAAAAATCATCTTGTTTTCTCTTTGAATTAAGTGTCAGATTTTTGTTCTTGTTTTAAGCAACAAAACTCACTTCATTTTGATATTTTTTCGGAAAATATAACTTCTTATCTAATGTAATTTTGCTTCTCAAGTAAATGTATCTTGCTTTAAGAATGTTTAGATATTTAGATGTGTCAGTTTCCGAAAAGATTTCAACAATTTTTTAAAATGGGCTCAAAATGACAAAAAAATCAGCAATCTCAATATGAACTCATTTCAATGTTTCTCATAAATTAATGTGAGTTGCTAAACGTTCATTTTATAGCTCTATACACTTACTGGATGACAACTAGTGACTTATTTGTTCAGAAACATCCGAGGTGATCATATTTCAATGAAACTCCATCAATCCTCCTGATCAATAACACATTTCCTCATGCACTCCTCCATCGTTCTGTACGGATACGGATGAATGTGCGTTAGTGCATGTTTTGAAAGCACTTTCTATACTGTACGTACTCTTCCGTGTGGACGGTGTAGGTGTGTGAGCACATATAGCTGACAGGAAGGGCAGGTCTTATATGTGTGCGTGTGAAACTTTACATCAGACGCTGTTGTTGCAGCTGCAGTCTCCACTGACTCACTCATACTTCCCTTTTTCAGAGAAAACTCCCCATCTCTCCCTCAGAGTGTGTGTTTGTGCATGTGCCATTCCCTCACCTGTTTCACCGGACATTCTGTGGAGTGTGCAGATTGCCATGGCAACAGCAGTTTTGATTGACAGCACAGGTGGAGGCCGTGGTTCCATGTACTGAACTTGTAGCTTCACGCATCTAAAAATAAAAGTGTCATTAGTTATTTTCAATTTCCACTTCAACCTTACAAAAAATGTGTGTGTATATATAATATATATTGTGACTTTACTGATTTTTCCCCCTTTAAAAGCACTATTGAGCTTGATGAATATAAATACTTTAAGACTGTTATGATGTCATTTAAATGTAACGGATGAAAACCAAATATGCAAAACTAAAAAAAATATAATATAATATAATATAAATTATTTATATATAATAAATTAAAATAATGATATATTTATTATGCCTAAAAAACAAAGCAAATAACAGCAAATATAATACTTAAATAAAATATAATAGTAAAATAAAATAAAATAAAATAAAATAAAATAAAAAAAATATATAATATAATATAATTATATAATATAATATAACTATTGGCCTTGACTCTTGACTCAGGTCATTTTTTTTTAACAATCTATATATCCAATTAAAACAGTGTTTATGAAAACAACATAATGTTTATGAAAAAAATATTAAAATAAAAATAATAAAATAAAATAAAAATAAATAAAATACAATAAACAAAAAATAAAATATAACGTAAAGTAAAATAAAATAAAATAAAAATAAAATGTAAAGTAAAGTAAAATATTAAATAAAGTAAAATATAAAAAATAAAATAAAAAATTATAAAATAAAATAAATGAATGAATAAAAAATTTATAAAATAAAAATAAATAATAATAAAAAACGATAAAAAAATAATAAAATAAAATAAAATAAAATAAAATAAAATAAAATAATAAAATAAAATAAAATAAAATAAAATAAAATAAAATAAAATAAAATAAAATAAAATAAAATAAAATAAAACATTTGCAGTAGTGGCCAAAAGTGATGTCCGACTTAGGAAAATTCACATCTTCACCCTTTATTCAAATATTATTATAAATGTGTTAAATATTTTGTAATCATAGTGTGAGTTGTGCTTGAAGTCGACTGTTTTATTTGTGATAACACAATGAAACATGACAAATTGTGCGAGATGATTTTTGGCCAGACTGTCATACAGAGAAATTATGAACAAGAGAGAACCAACCAAATATTAATATTAAGCATATATTAATATATGTTTTTTGTGCATACGTAGTTTGCCTTTTTTGTTGCGGACATCACTACTGTATATTGCATTAAACACTAAACAGAGTTCAAATCTAAAGAATAATGTGACTACACTCATGATATGATATCAATAAGTCATGTGTAGTGTACACTAACGGCTCCGTTCCCTCAGAAGGATCCAGGCGTTCTCTTCTTGATGTCTGATGACTCTAAAGCTCTTGACTTTGGGTGGCATTATTGACTTTCTGTGTCTGTGTTCTCAAGCCTGAGGAATTTTCTGTTTGTTTCCTAGAATTACGTTAAACTGGTGACACCAAAGTCCGCTCGGCCTGTGATTATTTACTTGAGAAGGTTTGTTTGGAGGAGTGATACAGGGACAGAGGAACACATCAGGACATGCTCATTCCTCAAGTGACAGACAGTGTTCCCGGCGGGAGGAGAGCGTTTCCCGGGATGGTACATGAGCTGTTTTAATTAAAGTACTGGTTATGCAGCGCGTGGGTCGAGCCGAAGCGCTCACTGCACACGGGACACACTTCATGTGGGTCTCCAGGGCCCTGAAATATAATATACAAACACACACACACGCCCAGTCCCACCCACACACACACACATTTGTGGTCTATAAAGCGCAGAAAGCATTTTCTCTAAGCCTAGTTTAATCATTTCAAAACATGAGATCTGCTCCAAAAGCCCAGTGAGCTGCCCTACATCTAGACAACTTCTGAGACCGCATGAAAACTGATATACCAATGCATGCACTACACATGATATTGATCATCACAACGGATTGCAATGGAGTCTGACAGCTAAAAACTCAATGCTCAACATTTATTGTGCTTCTTCTACCTGATTGGATGGATTTTTTTTTATTGAAGTGACTATGCATTCAATGCAACTTCATGCAGTTCTGAAACATACTTACTGAAAGAAAGAAAAAAACAACAACTATACACTCTAAAAAATGCTGGGTTAAAAACAACCCAAGTTGGGTTGAAAATGGACAAACCCAGCAATTGGGTTGTTTTAACCCAGCGGATGGGTTAAATGTTTGCCCAACTTGCTGGGTAGTTTTATTTAACTCAACTATTGTTTAAAAATTACTGTATGGCTGGCTTAAAGAACCGACCCAGTGCCGAAAAACTCCATCTCATGTTCTCCTCCAACTTTAAAATCGTCCGACATCATTGTTTTACCTTTATTTTTGTAAAGGCCGTTTGATTTAGTCTTTGCACGTTCGTTTTAACACTGGGTCGGTACTTCCACCTACGTCACGCGTGACCTTTCCAACGTGATGATGTCATACGCCGTGAAGAAGAACAACACCGAAGTCGAGCATTTGAGGTTAAAAAGTATATAAATGTTTATTTTTCTAGAAAATGTCCGATGGTTTGTCTAGATAAGACCCTATTCCTCTGGGATCGTGCAGAGCCTCTGAAGCCCTTCCTCTGAAACTGCATTGATTTGGACCTTCAACCGTTGGTTGCCATTGAAGTCCATTATGTGGAGAAAAATCCTGGAATGTTTTCCTCAAAAAACTTCATTTCTTTTCGACTGAAGAAAGAAAGACATGAACATCTTGGATGAGATGGCGGTGAGGAAATGATCAGGAAATTTCATTTTGAAGTGAACTAATCCTTTAATGTAATTTAACTCTGTAATTGTATCATTCTGCAAACATTATGGGAACGTTACATTTGAATGTTCTCTCAACATTCCGAAACAAGTCGTAACATTTAACATTGAACTAAAACGTTTCAGATAAACGTTCCATGAATGATGCATTTTGTGCTCACGTTTTGAGAACATTAAACCCCAGATAACGTTGAATGAACGTTCTATTAACGTTACTGGAAGAACGTTTGTTCATAACGTTGAGAGAACTTTGGCAGAACGTTCCCTGTGAGCTGGGTTATTTATGCTAGATTTTGGAGCAGCTTCATGTCGGCACATATAAAATACTTAAAATACTGTCTACTAGGCAGGATATATACTAGACAAACACATTGGTGAACTTCATCTTAAATTCTTTATTTCTCTTTCTCGCTGTATTTATGTCTTCCTCGCTCTCTCTCTCACACACACTCGCATTAAATTTCCCGTTCTCCGCCAAGAGGCTTTGGAAGGCTCCAGACGCGGAGCTGCATGTTCATGCATGATAACACAATGAGAGAGAAACCCGAGAAACTCTCAGACCTGAAGGATGGAGGTATGGAATGAGGGGGAAAGATCTCTGGGATCCAGGAGCCGCATTCCTGCGCAGGTCACGGGTGTCGGTCTGGGTCAGCTGCTGGGCGGAGAGCTTTCTTCTCCTGATGGGATGTTTGGTGAGGTTTGGAGAAGCCCTTGAGCGGGATCAGTGGCAGATCGCCCACTCCTCCAGACCACCAGGGCCAGGCTCTGTTTACCCAGGCCGGTCTGGGTGAGTCCCGGGAAACAGAAGGAGATTTACTCATCAGAAGCTGCAGGAAGAAATGGGATCACGGCTGAAGAGAAAGACACGAGGCGTTAGAAAGCACGAAAACAGTTCACGGTCCTGTCAGAAAATCACAAAAGAAGGTTTTAGAACCAGTTCCAACGGGATCAAACAAGAATCCAATGAATATTGAATAAAAACCTAATGGCTTAGCTGAAATGTAATTTTTCATAATTGCAGTTTATCCAGTAGGATGATATATTATAAATATTATAAAAATGATTTATTTTATTGGATTACCATTCCTTTAGGATGTCTTACAGTTTAAGTATTAACTTTGTCTCATTATCATTAACATTTTTTTTTATATATATTTCATTAAATTTTATTAGATTTTTTTCACAATTTAAGTTTTAACTTTTTCTTCTAATTTTCTCCTATAAAGGGTTATTATCGTAAAACGATCAAATATATTATCTAATTAATTATCCGTATAATTAATACACTGAACAAAATTATAAACGCAACACTTTTGTTTTTGCCCCCATTTTTCATGAGCTGAACTCAAAGATCTAAGACTTTTTCTATGTACACAAAAGGCCTATTTCTCTGAAATATTGTTCACAAATCTAAATCTGTGTTAGTGAGCACTTCTCCTTTGCCGAGATAATCCATCCACCTCACAGGTGTAGCATATCAAGATGCTGATTAGACAGCATGATTATTGCACAGGTGTGCCTTAGGCTGGCCACAATAAAAGGCCACTCTAAAATGTGCAGTTTTATCACACAGCACAATGCCACAGATGCCACAAGTTTTGAGGGAGCGTGCAATTGGCATGCTGAGTGCAGGAATGTCCACCAGAGCTGTTGCCCGTGGATTGAATGTTCATTTCTCTAGCATAAGCCGTCTCCAAAGGCATTTCAGAGAATTTGCCAGTACATCCAACCGGCCTCACAACCACAGACCACATGTAACCACACCAGCCCAGGACCTCCACATCCAGCATCTTTACCTCCAAGATCGTCTGAGACCAGCCACCCGGACAGCTGCTGCAACAATCAGTTTGCATAACCAAAGAATTTCTGCAGACACTGTCAGAAACCGTCTCAGGGAAGCTCATCTGCATGCTCGTCGTCCTCATCGGGGTCGCGACCTGACTGCAGTTCGTCGTCGTAACCGACTTGAGTGGGCAAATGCTCACATTCGTTGGTGTCTGGCACTTTGGAGAGGTGTTCTCTTCACGGATGAATCCCGGTTTTCACTGTACAGGGCAGATGGCAGACAGCGTGTATGGCGTCGTGTGGGTGAGCGGTTTGCTGATGTCAACGTTGTGGATCGAGTGGCCCATGGTGGTGGTTGGGTTATGGTATGGGCAGGCGTATGTTATGGACAACGAACACAGGTGCATTTTACTGATGGCATTTTGAATGCACAGAGATACCGTGACGAGATCCTGAGGCCCACAATTAACAACCTGATCAACTCTATGCGAAGGAGAGGCAAATGGTGGTCACACCAGATACTGACTGGTTTTCGGACCCCCCCGGACCCCCCAATACAGTAAAACTGCACATTTTAGAGTGGCCTTTTATTGTGGCCAGCCTAAGGCACACCTGTGCAATAATCATGCTGTCTAATCAGCATCTTGATATGCCACACCTGTGAGGTGGATGGATTATCTCGGAAAAGGAGAAGTGCTCACTAACACAGATTTAGACAGATTTGTGAACAATATTTGAGAGAAATAGGCCTTTTGTGTACATAGAAAAGTCTTAGATCTTTGAGTTCAGCTCATGAAAAATGGGGGCAAAAACAAAAGTGTTGCGTTTATAATTTTGTTCAGTGTATATATAATTATCATGAAACTAAAACCACAATTTTCATTACTTGAAATTAAATAAACATTAACTGAAAGAAAATAAATGATAAAAAGCTAATAAATTATAAAAAAAAACTTAATTATATTTCAGATAGTTGCCAATGTTGCCAACATTTCTCATTTTTGTTTAAAGTTGTAGTACTAAACTAACTAAAAAAAAACTAAAACCTAATAAAAACTATTTAGAGATATTTTTTAAAATACTAATGCAAATGAAAAAAAAGACTAAAATTACTTTAAAATTTAATATAAAAATGTAATTTAATTTAAAAAACTATAATAGCATATCAATGTTAATAAAATAACATTAAAATAAATAAATAAAATCAGACCCAAATGTGGGTGATCATCAGCTCAGATCATTTGATGAGAAATCCTCTCGGACTTTTGATCCCAAATCTGAGCAGTTTCTGAGATCTCCTGAATCTCATGTGAGATGACTGGGGTGTTTTTCTCAGGAGAAACGTCTGAGAAGCAGCAAAAGTCTCCATTTAATCTCACAGCTGTCAGAGAGAATGAAGTGAGATGTTCGGGAGATCTCGTCCGTTGCGTGTCAACACTCACGGATAGAATGTGACTCTGGGAATCTTCCCGAATCCTGACATCATGTGTTATGCAGGCGTGTGATCCTCTGGTAAAGTGCTGTGACTTCAGTTTGGCCAGTGATGATCCACTGTGGTGTCATGCAACTAATCAATTATTCAACTATCCAAACCAAATTAAGTGTTTCACAATATTCCCAAAAGGTCTGATAAAGATGTTAAACTCCAGCCTGAAGAGTGATTGGATGTAGTTCATGATAGGAATAGTAACTCGAGCGAAGGGAGTGACTCCGGGACAAACAAACTCTGTCATATTTTGGTGGGGTTTGGAATGAGACGAGCATCTGAAACATTTGATTATTCCTGCTCATGAAGTCATATCTGGATTCTTTCAGAAAATTTAGCTACAAAGACATTAGTGAGTGTTTTTGTTGTATTGCAACTAAGCGGCTGGTTTTTCCAAACTTTTAACAGGTTTAAGTCGAACTGTAAAGAATGGATTTTATTCTGATAACTCACGCGCGGAAGGTCAGCAGTGTGTCGAATCTTTTTGATGGTAATCTGAGTCAATAACCTGATGGTAACACTCAGACGTTAATGGACTGTCACCGATGGCACGTCACACACCATCAAACCAGCGAGTAAACACAGATGCTGCGCGAGACGGATGGATTTCAACAGGACCTGAGAGGAACACAGACAGGGACCGTCTGCTCAGGACGGTCATCATCAGCAGTGCTATTTGTGAATATGAAAAGTTTGACTTATAAAAGCAGGGCTTGACACTGCTAAGCTAAAAAACAATGCATTTATGGTCGACATTAATTTCACTTGTTCCAGCATCTTGGATGGATTTTAATTCATTAAAACAGTGTTAATTTTGACAGCAAATTTTGATTTAGTTTTAGTCATAGTCTTTTGACTTAAATGCCATTTAGTTTTAGTCATATTTTAGTCACCTGAATTTGTTTTTAGTTTTAGTCGACAATATCGAATGAGTTTAGTTAAATTGTAATGCATTAATTGAGCATTTAAGCATTACATAACTGACTGTTACTTTGATATCATTGTGTTTTTGACATTAAAAATACACGAAAGAGCTCAATTCACTTTTTTGTTTGTTTTTAAAAACATCTATATAGTTTTTATAATGTTGTATTTCTGTTTTAGTTAGTATATCAGGTTAAGCAAAAGCTTCAAATAAGTTTAAGTTTATTTATTTTTTTAATTTCAAGTAATGAAGATTTTTTAATGGTTTTAGTTAACTATTATAACTTGATACTTTATTGAATAATATGTGTCAGATACTGTTCTTAGTCTTTCCTCCTGACTATGAATTAAATGGGAATTAAATTAAATACAGTTTATTGTGTAACCAAAAACGTATATATAATGCGTGACTTTTAATTATAAACAAGCTCGAAATACACCGGGACTCTTATTTTGAAATGTCTGCGTGTTACTATTGCAAGTTCAGGTGAGGGAGATAAATATGCATTGTTACAACCGTCTAAAACATATTACTATATAAACATCGTAAAGTAAACAGTGTCATTATTCCTCAGCATTAGTTCATAAACAGTTCCCTGCATAAATGTGTGTTATTCATTGATTGAGCCGCTCTGAAGCGCTGTCCCGTGAGCCTGTAGAAACTCAACAGCTCCGTGTTTTCCCGCCGTTAGATCCGCACGTTACAATTCAAACGTGCGCACATCAGTTCTGACGGGATCTCTTCCCTAATCGTCCCTCCCTAACATTTTCGTCTCGTTTTTATTCGTTGACAAAAATGACAGTAGATTTTCCTCATAGTTTTTGTCATTCAAAACTGTTTTTTTTGTTATCGTCTCGTTTTCGTCAGTGAGAAATGATGAAAATTATTCGTCAACGAAATTAACGCTGCATTAAAGTCACTGGGCCCTATTTTAGCGATCTGAGCTCATGGTCTGAAGGCGCAGGTGCTCTTCGGGCGTGTCCGAATCCACTTTTACTAGTTTAACGACGGGAAAAACAGTCGGCGCGCCTGGCTCATGGTCCAAAAGGGTTGTCCCTCGTCTCTTAATGACTCATGGGTGTGTTTTGGGCGTAACGTGCAATAAACCAATCAGAGTCTCATCTCCCTTTCCCTTTAAAAGCCAGTTGTGCGGAAAGACTGAACGCTTCTCTAGCGAGGAAACGGATCTGCTCGTCATTACTGCAAATAGGTCATTCTGATACATGCAATGACTATCCATTATGACATGTAGGCATTTTTATCTTTATGTAATAATAATCGTTTACATTGTAATCCTTTTATTTTTAATATTTGGCATGTTTGTGTGCTGCTGCGCGTCCCTGTGTGTGTAATAAGCAGAGTGTGCGCGCGTTGTGCGCCGCCTATAGGCTCATATTACTAACACACCCTTTAAATAACACAAAAAATACTGCGCTATTGACTTTAGAGCAGGTTTGTGTTGGTCAATGGCGCAGTCGTTTTCAGTTCCTCACAATAGCAACGCTCCAACAATGCTCCTGAACACACCTGGTTTAGACCAGACGCCCATGGGTGAACAGATGCGCCAGTGCATTTGATATTTAAACAACGTGGAGCTGGACGTGAACATGAGAACTGCGTCGGGCTGAAACTAGCAGAAAACATTTGCGTTGCGTCTGGCGCCTCATTGGGCCGGGTATATGATAGGGCCCACTATATGCATTCAATGCAATTGCATGCAATTCTGCTTTAGGCCAGAAACATACTTTACACAAGAGAAAAACAACCATTGAAGAAGACATAAAAAATCCTTTATGCATAGTGGAGGATTTTTAATCATGAACAAGCCGAAATACACTGGGACTCTTATATTGAAATGTATATGCCGGATGGAGGAATAAATGTCCAGCAAAAACATCTCTGAAAATGACACACATTATGAGTCCATGAGACACAAACTACTTTACAAGTACACACTAGAGTTTCAAAACGCACAATATGTAACTGTAAAATATCCCAATGGTGTTGTAGTGCTCATAACAATATCTGTGGTAAAACAAGCAGATTTCCCTCAGTCTTGAATCAGAACGGATGTATACTCAGACATCCGCTTGCATGTGTATAATGTTTCAACCATCTGTTTGAGCATTACGCTGGTGTTTCACGTTTCATCCGTATAAGTGAAAGAGCAGACGCACAAACCACACATGCTTTACTTATCGTGCATTAGACAGCATTCTGACTTCCTGAGAAACTGAAGTTTGCCCTCGTTCCTCAAATGTCACCTGAGGACTCAACAAATACTAATGGGTTTAATCCTACAAGGACTGGTGTCTGTGGATCATTAGCGGTGTTAGTTAAATCAATCATTGCTAGTACTAGTGCTCATAGTGATGTGATCAAACCTGAGACACCCTAGCAACCTGCATAGCAACACCATGGAAACCACCTAAAACACTCTAGCATTTTCCTTTACAGCACCAGTTATATTTTCCTAATTAAAATGCATAAAATCTGGAGATTTTTGAAAGTAGAGAACTACCCAGAATGCCCGAGCAACACCCTAGCAACAACTAAGGACAGCCTAGTTAACCCAGGATACCACAGCAACCACCTAACAACAACCAATCAACTACCCAGAACACTCTACTAATCATTTATGCCCTCTTCATAAAATGTATAAACCTACAGGTTTTTGAGGGTACATTCTTTTACTTGAGCAACCACCTGGTAACCACCAACAACACCCAAGCAAAACCCTATCAGCCACTAAGAAAAAGTTAGTAACCACCCAGGATGCCCTGGAAACCACCTAGTGACACCCTAACAACCACCTAACAATACCCTGGAAACCATTAAGAACATCCTAATAACCTCCCAGGATTCTCTTGCAACAACCAATGCCCTTTAAGGCACTAAGAATACCATAGTAACCATAAAGAATGCCCTAGCAACACCTAAGGACACCCTAGTTACCCCCAGGATACCACAGCAACCACCCAACAGCACCATATCAACCACATAGAAGACTCATCTAATTATTCATACTTTTATAAAATGCGTAAATCTATAGGTTTTTGAGGGTACACTCTTTTACTTGAGCAACCACCAACAACACCCCAGCAAAACACTAGCAACCACTAAGAACACCCTAGTAACTCCACAGGATGCCCTGGAATCCACCTAGCGACACCCTAACAACCACCTAACAACACCCTAGAAACCACAAAGGACTATAATAACCTCCCAGGGTTCCCTAGCAACCACCTAGCAGTGCCCTTTGAGAATACCCTAGTAACCACCCAGAAAGCCCTAGCAACAACTAAGGACACCCTAGTAACCCACCAGTATACCACAGCAACCTCCTAACAACACCCTATCAACACATTCTTCTTCCCAGAACATTCTTCTAATCATTTATACTTTCCTCATATGTATAAAACCTAGATGTTTTTGAGGTTACACTCTTTTACTTGAGCAACCACTTAAGCAACCACCAACAACACCCCAGCAAAACCCTATCAACCACTGAGAACCCCTTAGTAACCGCCCAGAATACCCTAGCCTAGCAATCACTAAGAACAACCTAGTAACTCCACAGGATGCTCTGGAAACGACCTAGCGACACCCTAGCAACGACCTAACAACACCATAGAAACCACTAAGAACACCCTGATAACATCCCAGGATTCCCTAGCAACCACCTAGCAATGCCCTTTCAAGCACTGAGAATGCCCTAGCAACACCTAAGGACACCCTAGTTACCCCCAGGATACCACAGCAACCACCTAATAACACCCTATGAAACACCCACCTAACAACACCCTAGTAACTCCACAGGATGCCCTGGAATCCACCTAGCGACACCCTAACAACCACCTAACAACACCCTAGAAACCACTAAGAACACCCTAATAACCTCCCAGGATTCCCTAGCAACCACCTAGCAGTGCCATTTCAGGCATGGAGAATACCCTAGTAACCACTTAGAATATCTTAGCAATGTAAAAAATAATGGATAAAAAACAGAACACAAAGCAATAAAGCAGCCTCTGGTTTTCTCAAGTGGCTCTTCAAATTCTTGCTCAAACTCGCCTAAAGGAACTTCAACCTTCCACACAGCCGAAGCTCAACACACTCTCGTCCAAGTTTATTTTGTCACGGAGAGAAAGTTCAGCCAACATTCTTGTGTCCCCTAAAGAGCAGACAGTTTGTCTACAGCTCGAGCTAAACAACAACAACACGACTCAGTGCAGACTTTATTCACAGGTTCTGTGTGCAGTAAACAGAGATAAGGAATGGAAACCGCAGTGTTTCTGTTTCATCATCTAGTGTTGTTCTGATGGAGATCTCTTTACCTCTGACATCAAACTGGCGTCCAGAACCGCACCAGGAAATCTAGTAACGGGTAATTTGTTATAGAGTGCGTCAAAAGGTCTGCATCAGACTAATTCAACCAGTGTGACCTTCATATATAGATTTAAGTAAAAAAAACATGACGGGTGTGCGTCTTGATACAAAACACAGTCAGTGACATATTTTAAGATTGCCAAAAGTTTTGGGACGCCTGCCTTTACATGCACATGAACTTTAATGACATCCCATTCTTAATCCGTAGGGTTTAATATGGAGTTGGCCCACCCTTTGCAGCTATAACAGCTTCAACTCTTCTGGGAAGACTTTCCACAAGGTTTAGGAGTGTGTTTATGGGAATTTTTGACCATTCTTCTAGAAGCGCATTTGTGAGGTCAGGCACTGATGTTGGACGAGAAGGCCTGGCTCGCAGTCTCCACTCTAATTCATCCCAAAGGTGTTCTATCGGGTTGAGGTCAGGACTCTGTGCAGGCCAGTCAAGTTCCTCCACACCAGACTCGCTCATCCATGTCTTTATGGACCTTGCTTTGTGCACTGGTGCGCAGTCATGTTGGAACAGGAAGGGGCCATCCCCAAACTGTTCCCACAAAGTTGGGAGCATGAAATTGTCCAAAATGTCTTGGTATGCTGAAGCATTAAGAGTTCCTTTCACTGGAACTAAGGGACCAAGCCCAACCCCTGAAAAACAACCCCACACCATAATCCCCCCTCCACCAAACTTTACACTTGGCACAGTGCAGTCAGGCAAGTCCCGTTCTCCTGGCAACCGCCAAACCCAGACTCGTCCATGGGATTGGCACACAGAGAAGCGTGATTGGTCACTCCAGAGAACACGTCTCACTGCTCTAGAGTCCAGTGGCGGCGTGCTTTACCCCACTGCATCCCACGCTTTGCATTGCACTTGGTGATGTAAGGCTTGGATGAGCTGCTTGGCCATGGAAACCCATTCCATAAAGCTCTCTATGCACTGTTCTTGAGCTAATCTGAAGGCCACACGAAGTTTGGAGGTCTGTAGCTATTGACTCTGCAGAAAGTTGGTGACTTCTGCGCACTGTGACCCTCAGCATGCGCTGACCCCGCTCTGTGATTTTACGTGGCCTATCACTTCGTGGATGAGTTGCTGTTGTTCCCAATTGCTTCCACTTTGTTATAATACCACTAACAGTTGAGCGTGGAATATTTAGTCGTGAGGAAATTTCAGGAATGGACTTATTGCACAGCTGGCAACCTATCACGGTACCACGCTTGAGTTCACTGAGCTCCTGAGAGCGACCCATTCTTTCACAAATGTTTGTAGAAGCGTCTGCATGCCTAGTGCTTGATTTATACACCTGTGGCCATGGAAGTGATTGGAACACCTGAATTCAGTGATTTGGAGGAGTGTCCCAATACTTTTGGCAATATAGTGTATTTCAGTGCTTTCAGTTAAAAGAGCTCAAACATGCAATTTTAGTCTGGGAAACCGGGGGAAAGTCGTGCAAAATCAAAGACTGTTGAGTCAGATCATTATTTCTCACGACTCTCTTTAATTGTGCGTTTCTCAGCGCACACGTTATTCTTAGAAATCCCACTTACTGCAGCAAACCACAGTCACTAAAACTGGTTCTGTGTGTGTGTGACCATAAACCAGCTGTTCAAAAATAACCAGACACATAACCTGACCTTCACACAGATCTTTGAATCGTCTTTGAAAATACCATC
>CM077170.1:1125060-1137560 GCA_039654105.1 Coreius guichenoti | reverse complement strand
CTCCTGTATGTGTGTTCCTGTTGTTACCCTCCTGCCTGGGTCTGTATACCCTTGTTCTTGTATTTACTTTTGATGTTGTGTGTTATTAAATCATTCTTGCTGCACTTGGATTCTCACTCCGCTTCATCCCTGCTCACACGTAACAGTTTTGCTAATGTTCCTGTTAACTTATGAAAATGTTATAATCTTTGAAGGTATAAAAAAGTCCTGTTTTGGTTATGTAAGCGTTAAGGGAAATCAAGCGTAGTGTCAGGTCACGTTAGTCAAGCTCGCATCATCTGACTGTCAGCTGATCACGTCTACCTATAGGAATACGACGTCTATCACAACATACATATATAAGCTCCTTCAGTATTTTAATTTAGATGATTTTAATATTAATAACAATTTATTAATACAAGTATGTGATTAATAAATAAAAAGAAATATGGATTCAGTTTACATTTTACTTTTAGTGTTTTAATTTAGATCTAGATGATTTTAATATTAATAACAATTTATTAATACAAGTATGTGATTAATAAAAAGAAATATTAGTTCAGTTTACATTTTGTTTTGTTTTTAGCATTTTAATTAAGATTAAGGTTATTTTAATATAATAAAATTAATAGAATTATTATTTTATTAACAAATAAAAATACATATGAATTCAGTTTACATTTTGATTTCATTTTCATTTTAATTTATATTAAAAAATTAAATATTTTATGCGGCTGCCTGGAATGTTTGTTGCGGGCCCCGGGCCCCTGGTTGAGAACCATGGCTTTATGCAAACCATCACAGTACTTTATTGTTCCACAGCTTTGTTGGGTTGATGTAAACATCTTGAAATAAGAGTCAGAAAGTCCCCGTCTAACCACAATGAATGTGCTGAATCTTATAAAACATCTCCGTCTGACCTGAAGCTCTTCATCTCGTCTCGTCTGTGACGCCTGCCTCCGTCAGGAATGATCAAATGAGTTACCGGTTGCTTTCTTGACATCTGCCTCCAGCTGACAGGAACTGCCTGGAAGTTCATTCCTGCTGGGATAAAACACTGACTCACTGACCACAGTACATTACATCTGACCAGCAACTGTTTACCACTGTGTTCCACTGTGTAAGTCTGAAACTACCTTCCAGTCTTGACCCATTTAATGACTCAAAGTTGAATGTCTTTAACAGGTCACATCATCGTCAGACACGGTGATGTTGTTTAATTCACTTTAATATTCCCAGCGAACCCCACTGAGATATTGTCCTCCTTTAACAAGGCCTTGTGAAGAACTTGCATGGTTGAAATATTTACTTCCAAACTACAGTAAGTTTGTGTCATCAATGTGAGTCAGACTAACAAAAAGGCACTAACAAATGAGTATGTGAAGAATTAGAGTTGCTTGCTAACGGCAATTTAAGAGAAATGCATTGGGCTATAAATGTTACGTCATTAACAGTTCATTTACACATCACACCATCACTTATAATCAGCAGTGCGGTCTACAAGTGCCTGATGTCTTTGAAAATAGTTTCACATCAACCAAACAAAACAAACTTTGTCAAATTGACTTTCACACCAAAAGCTGACTGAAAACGCCCTAAAAATAAGTCGCAGATCGTAGTTTCAACCCAGACATCCTATAAATTAAATAAGTGTCTCACACTGCAAAAATTCTGTTCTTAATGAGTAGTATTTTCCAGTTAAAATATCAAAAAATCCTTGAAACAAGACAATAACATGATAATGTTTACACGGGTCTTAATCATCCCCAAACTAAACTGTGCTTCAATTCAGTTTCTGTATGTTTTCCTTCTCCAGATCAGAGTGAATGCACTGCAAAAATATTAGATTTTAATTTGCCTTTTAACTTGCTTTTCAGTAAAATGTCTAAAAATAATCAAATGTACTTGAGGAGCATTAATGCATAAGATATTTAGATGTGTTTTCAGTGATTGTATCTTTAATATGATTGTACTTTGTATGCACTGGCAACTATTTTTTCACTTGTTTTACGTATTTAGGTTAAAGGTACACTATGCATTCTAGCGGTAAAAAAACAAAACTGCATGCATTTTGCAGAAGAACATTGTTTTGGTTGTGCTTCAGCTCTGTGCGGATTAATATGATTATCCTGCTTCTCATAAAAATTTACTACTAGGCTTCAAAGATATAACCAATTTAGAAGGAAAGGATCTCAAGCTGACTAGCTGAAGACGTTACTGTAGCTTTACCCAATAATAGACACGCTACTTCCTTGAGAATGAACTCCAGCACAACAACCATAATTAAATGTTCTTTACAATAGATAATGCTTTACAGTGAACTCTGTTAGAGAGCTACATATGACAGTTTATCTGTTCAATAAAACACCTTACTCACCTGTTGAGTGATAAAACACCATCATCTCCACGTCGCTTTTACAATATTTCAAATCCCTCGGTTCTCTCCATCTCCTACAGCCAAGTCGTTGTTGATTCTTGTTTTATTACGAGCTCTGTCTCGTTCTCTTTCTCCTGCAGACTCTCCTCTGTATGGCGTTTGTATAAAATGGGTGATTCCCCGGAGGTTGGAGATTTAGCTGCTCCATGTCAACCTTTCTCACTCGTTGTGACGACTAACCTTTGCCACTGACTAACCTCTGCCACTAACTAACCCCTGCCTCTGACTAACATCTGCCTCTAACTATCCTGTCACTAACTAACCTCTGCCACTAACTAACCCCTGCCACTAACTAACCCCTGCCACTAACTAACCTCTGCCACTCACTAACCTCTGCCACTAACTAACCCCTGCCACTAACCTCTGCCACTAACTAACCTCTGCCACTAACTAACTCCTGCCACTAACTGACCCCTGCCACTAACTAACCTCTGCCACTCACTAACCTCTGCCACTAACTAACCCCTGTCACTAACTAACCTCTGCCTCTAACTGACCTCTGCCACTAACTAACCTCTGCCTCTAACTAACATCTGCCTCTAACTGAACTCTGCCACTAACTAACCTCTGCCACTAACTAACCCCTGTCACTAACTAACCTCTGCCACTAACTAACCTCTGCCACTAACTAACCACTGCCACTAACTAACCTCTGCCACCAATTAACCCGTCACTCACTAACCTCTGCCACTAACTAACCCGTCACTAACTAACCTCTGCCACTAACTAACCTCTGCCTCTAACTAGCATCTGCCTCTAACTGAAATCTGCCACTAACTAACCTCTGCCACTAACTAACCCCTGTCACTAGCTAACCTCTGCCTCTAACTAACATCTGCCTCTAACTAACCTCTGCCACTAACTAACCTCTGCCTCTAACTGACCTCTGCCACTAACTGACCTCTGCCTCTAACTGACCTCTGCCACTAACTAACCTCTGCCTCTAACTAACATCTGCCTCTAACTAACCTCTGCCACTAACTAACTCCTGTCACTAACTAACCTCTGCCTCTAACTGACCTCTGCCTTTAACTAACATCTGCCTCTAACTAACCTCTGCCACTAACTAACCCCTGTCACTAACTAGCCTCTGCCTCTAACTAATCTCTGCCACTAACTAACCTCTGCCTCTAACTGACCTCTGCCACTAACTAACCTCTGCCTCTAAATGACCTCTGCCATTAACTAACCTCTGCCTCTAACTGACCTCTGCCACTAACTAACCTCTGCCTCTAACTAACATCTGCCTCTAACTAATCTCTGCCAATAACTAACCTCTGCCACTAACTAACCACTGCCACTAACTAACCTCTGCCACTAACTAACCTCTGCCACTAACCTCTGTCACTAACTAACCTTTGCCTCTAACTAACCTCTGCCACTAACTAACCTCTGCCTCTAACTAACATCTGCCAATAACTAACCTCTGCCTCTAACTAAAATCTGCCTCTAACTAATCTCTGCAAATAACTAACCTCTGCCTCTAACTAACCTCTGCCACTAACTAACCTCTGTCACTAACTAACCCCTGCCACTAACCTCTGTCACTAACTAACCCCTGCCACTAACTAACCTCTGTCACTAACTAACCTCTGCCACTAACTTACCTCTGCCACTAACTAACCTCTGCCTCTAACTAACCTCTGCCACTAACTAACCCCTGTCACTAACTAACCTCTGCCTCTAACTGACCTCTGCCACTAACTAACCTCTGCCTCTAACTGACTTCTGCCACTAACTAACCTCTGCCTCTAACTAACATCTGCCTCTAACTAACATCTGCCTCTAACTAACCTCTGCCACTAACTAACCCCTGTCACTAACTAACCTCTGCCTCTAACTAATCTCTGCCACTAACTAACCTCTGCCTCTAACTGACCTCTGCCACTAACTAACCTCTGCCTCTAACTGACCTCTGCCACTAACTAACCTCTGCCTCTAACTAACATCTGCCTCTAACTGACCTCTGCCAATAACTAACCTCTGCCTCTAACTAACATCTGCCTCTAACTAATCTCTGCCAATAACTAACCTCTGCCATTAACTAACCTCTGCCACTAACTAACCTCTGCCACTAACTAACCTCTGTCACTAACTAACCTCTGCCACTAACTAACCCTTGCCACTAACTAACCCCTGCCAATAACTAACCTCTTTAATAACTAACCCCTGCCACTAACTAACCTCTTTCACTAACTAACCCCTGCCTCTAACTAACCTCTGCCACTAACTAACCCCTGCCACTAAGCCCTGCCACTAACTAACCTCTGCCTCTAACTAACATCTGCCTCTAACTGACCTCTGCCAATAACTAACCTCTGCCTCTAACTAACATCTGCCTCTAACTAATCTCTGCCAATAACTAACCCCTGCCACTAACTAACCTCTGCCACTAACTTACCTCTGCCACTAACTAACCTCTGCCACTAACTAACCTCTGCCTCTAACTAACATCTGCCTCTAACTAATCTCTGCCAATAACTAACCTCTGCCACTAACTAACCTCTGCCACTAACTAACCTCTGCCACTAACTAACCTCTGCCACTAACTAACCTCTGCCTCTAACTAACATCTGCCTCTAACTAATCTCTGCCAATAACTAACCTCTGCCACTAACTAACCACTGCCACTAACTAACCTCTGCCACTAACTAATCTCTGCCAATAACTAACCTCTGCCACTAACTAACCACTGCCACTAACTAACCTCTGCCACTAACTAACCTCTGCCACTAACTAACATCTGCCTCTAACTAATCTCTGCCAATAACTAACCTCTGCCACTAACTAACCACTGCCACTAACTAACCTCTGCCACTAACCTCTGTCACTAACTAACCCCTGCCACTAACTAACCTCTGCCACTAACCTCTGCCACTAACTAACCTTTGCCTCTAACTAACCTCTGCCACTAACTAACCTCTGCCTCTAACTAACATCTGCCAATAACTAACCTCTGCCTCTAACTAACATCTGCCTCTAACTAATCTCTGCCAATAACTAACCTCTGCCACTAACTAACCTCTGCCACTAACTAACCTCTGTCACTAACTAACCCCTGCCACTAACTAACCTCTGTCACTAACTAACCTCTGCCTCTAACTAACCTCTGCCACTAACTAACCCCTGTCACTAACTAACCTCTGCCTCTAACTGACCTCTGCCACTAACTAACCTCTGCCTCTAACTGACTTCTGCCACTAACTAACCTCTGCCTCTAACTAACATCTGCCTCTAACTAACATCTGCCTCTAACTAACCTCTGCCACTAACTAACCCCTGTCACTAACTAACCTCTGCCTCTAACTAATCTCTGCCACTAACTAACCTCTGCCTCTAACTGACCTCTGCCACTAACTAACCTCTGCCTCTAACTGACCTCTGCACACTAACTAACCTCTGCCTCTAACTAACATCTGCCTCTAACTGACCTCTGCCAATAACTAACCTCTGCCTCTAACTAACATCTGCCTCTAACTAATCTCTGCCAATAACTAACCTCTGCCATTAACTAACCTCTGCCACTAACTAACCTCTGCCACTAACTAACCTCTGCCACTAACCTCTGTCACTAACTAACCCCTGCCACTAACTAACCTCTGCAACTAACTAACTCTTGCCACTAACTAACCTCTTTTACTAACTAACCCCTGCCACTAACTAACCTCTTTCACTAACTAACCCCTGCCTCTAACTAACCTCTGCCACTAACTAACCCCTGCCACTAAGCCCTGCCTTTAACTAACCTCTGCCACTAACTAACCTCTGCCTCTAACTAACATCTGCCTCTAACTAATCTCTGCCAATAACTAACCTCTGCCACTAACTAACCACTGCCACTAACTAACCTCTGCCACTAACCTCTGTCACTAACTAACCCCTGCCACTAACTAACCTCTGCCACTAACCTCTGCCACTAACTAACCTTTGCCTCTAACTAACCTCTGCCACTAACTAACCTCTGCCTCTAACTAACCTCTGCCTCTAACTAATCTCTGCCAATAACTAACCTCTGCCACTAACTAACCTCTGCCACTAACTAACCTCTGTCACTAACTAACCCCTGCCACTAACTAACCTCTGCCACTAACCTCTGTCACTAACTAACCCCTGCCACTAACTAACCTCTGTCACTAACTAACCTCTGCCACTAACTTACCTCTGCCACTAACTAACCTCTGCCTCTAACTAACCTCTGCCACTAACTAACCCCTGTCACTAACTAACCTCTGCCTCTAACTGACCTCTGCCACTAACTAACCTCTGCCTCTAACTGACTTCTGCCACTAACTAACATCTGCCTCTAACTAACATCTGCCTCTAACTAACCTCTGCCACTAACTAACCCCTGTCACTAACTAACCTCTGCCTCTAACTAATCTCTGCCACTAACTAACCTCTGCCTCTAACTGACCTCTGCCACTAACTAACCTCTGCCTCTAACTGACCTCTGCCACTAACTAACCTCTGCATCTAACTAACATCTGCCTCTAACTGACCTCTGCCAATAACTAACCTCTGCCTCTAACTAACATCTGCCTCTAACTAATCTCTGCCAATAACTAACCTCTGCCATTAACTAACCTCTGCCACTAACTAACCTCTGCCACTAACCTCTGTCACTAACTAACCCCTGCCACTAACTAACCTCTGCCACTAACCCTTGCCACTAACTAACCTCTTTTACTAACTAACCCCTGCCACTAACTAACCTCTTTCACTAACTAACCCCTGCCTCTAACTAACCTCTGCCACTAACTAACCCCTGCCACTAAGCCCTGCCTTTAACTAACCTCTGCCTCTAACTTACCTCTGCCACTAACTAACCCCTGCCACTAACTAACCTCTGCCACTAACCCCTGCCACTAACTAACCCCTGCCACTAACTAACCTCTGTCACTAACTAACCCCTGCCACTAACTAACCTCTGCCACTAACTTACCTCTGCCACTAACTAACCCCTACCACTAACTAACCTCTGCCACTAACTAACCTCTGCCACTAGCTAACCTCTGCCACTAACTAACCTCTGCCACTAACTAACTAACTAACTAACTAACTAACTAACTAACTAACTAACTAACCTCTGCCACTAGCTAACCTCTGCTACTAACTAACCTCTGCCACTAACTAATAGGTCAGTTAGTCCCACACCAGACACGTGGCAAAACAGCCGGAGCAACTTCTCTCTATTTACGGATATGATGAGACACACATGGGCAAATGTGACGTATGATGTAATTCCCCGACAAAACCATCCTGACAGGTCTAAAATATAAACACTTATAATAGGCTTACCACAGTGAATCAGGGTAAGACAAAAACATGGTCTGGAAGAAGGACTGATGATGTATTGAAAAAGTTAAATAGTGTACCATTTAATACATGTACATTTATGCATTTGGCAATTAACTCTTTCATCCAAAGTGACACACTGGCACAGGTTTACATTTTCCGCTCATGCATTCCCTGGGAATTGAATCCATGATCTTGGAATCACTAGCATTCGCTCTTCTGTTTGAGCAATAAAAAAGCAACAAGTGAAAAAGTTTGGCAGTGCAAAAAAGACAAAATACACATATTCAAAACAAATCTTAATATCGAATGCAGTGTTGCATAAAATGTTATTTTATTACACTGTTAGTTATTTACAAAGGTTTGCAATAAATACGATTTTTAAATATTTTAAAAGAAGTCTCTTCTGCTCACCAAGGCTGTATTTTATTTGATGAAAAATACAGTAAATATTGTGAGATATTATTACAAATTAAAATAAATGTTTTCTATGTGAATATATTTTAAAATGTAATTTATTTCAGTGATGCAAAGCAGATTTTTTTTGCAGTCATTACTCCAGTCTTCAGTGTCATATGATCCTTCAGAAATCATTCTAATATGATGATTATTAGTTTTAAGAGATGGAAAATAAGTAAAAAAAAGACTCATTAGCAAGTCATGTTTTGGCTGTGTCTCATCTGGAGAAAGAAAACATGTGAGAAACAGAATCCGAGCACCCTGATTAGTTTTGTGGA
The DNA here is from genome assembly GCA_039654105.1 of Coreius guichenoti. Classification (NCBI taxonomy): domain Eukaryota; kingdom Metazoa; phylum Chordata; class Actinopteri; order Cypriniformes; family Gobionidae; genus Coreius; species Coreius guichenoti. The sequence goes on along the minus strand of CM077170.1, from coordinate 1,129,112 downwards.
TGATTAAGATCCACGTAAACATTTGTCCTTGGTTCACATCACAACGTCTTCCCTGAAATATTCCACTGACCTCACCGCACCGCTGTCGACCCGGTGTGGACGCTCACTTGTTCCGTTATAATTGTGACACTGCACAAAAGAAACATGAAGTAAGGAACGGCAGTGCACATGCAGGAATCCACATACAAACACGCCTAAACACGCACAAACATCCACCGGATCAAATCCCCTACTGGACAGCTGTAAATCACACCGCCGTGAGCTTCTGACACGTACAGAGATATACGATCCAGGAGAAATCTGCGTGTGTTTGTATGTACATGCTCACAGCTAATCAGTTAAAAGAACTTTACAAGCTAATCCTGATTATCCCGAGGTGCTTGTTTCTCTGGTGAGGACGATGATGTCAGGGAATGTGTTCTTGGAACGCGCCACAATACCTCCACAAAGTGCAAGCAAACATCTCTGTCGGGTTGGAACAAGCTCCAAATCTGCCATGATAGACGACATGCCACACGGCTGCGGTTTTTGGACAGCGTCCACTTTTTTCCCCAATGCGTGTTGGGTTTAAGTTGAAAGCATGTAAGTGGAGCAATTAAGGGGTACATCTCAGATTCTACCTAAGATCAAAGGTCAAGCTCAATGCATGCTGGGAAGACCAGAGACAACGGCTTAAGTATAAAATGGCCTACACAAGGACTACCCTTACGAAAAAAGTGTTCTATTAGTATACTTCTTTTAAACTAAAAATAAGAAAGTATACTTTCAGTCTACTTTTTATATACTTAAAATTGCACTTAAGTATACTTGACTTATACTGACAGAAAGGTCTAAGTATATTTGGACTATACTAATATTTTGATCGAGATATACCTAAAAGTATAATTAAGTATTCAAAGTATTCTTGGCTTGGCCACTGGTAGTGTACATAGGAATTTACTTCAAATCTCCTTTTACTCTTTAAGCTATAATAAAATGTTAAAGTACAGTTAAAGGTATATTTCAAATATAAAAAATGTATATCCACATTTGAACATAGTAGTATACTATGTAGTAAGTGCAAAAATAATATATAAATAATAAACTGTAAGTATAATGTTATGTTCACTTAAAGAAAACTTACAAGTATACTTGCAGTATAAACTACTAAACATACTTCAAAGTGGACTTTCATAAACTAGCAAATTTAAAAATAGTAAACTACTAGTATACTTATAAGTTCACTTGTAGTACAGATGCAGTACAAATGAGAAACCTAGTTGTGCACTTAAAGTTTACTACTGTTACACTTATAGTACACTTAAACGTATACCTTTATATACTAAAAGTGGGCCAATTTAGTCCCAAGCAGTATTGAAATAGTACAATTACAAGTTTACTACTAGTACACATTGATATTAGTATACCTACTACATAAAGTATACTTAAAAATATACTTGAACATTACTTAAGTATACTTCATAAAATATACTTCTTTTTCGTAAGGGTAGCACAAGCACGCACTAGACAGGCAGGCCTATCAACACGTGACATATCTGTGGCTATTTGTTAATCTTCCTCTTGACCTTTTGTAGAACGAAACGTTAGCTGTCAATCAACCCAGCTAACAAAATGTTCTAAGAACATTTTGTTCCCATTAAGTTATGAAAACGTTATATTCTCTGACTGTTCAGTCCAGTTTTTTTAGATGTTTTTTAAAAATATTCTTGGTTATGTGAACTTTAAGGAAACATTCCATTTTGGCATTTTGCAAACATTATGGGAACGTTACTTTTGAATGTTCTCTGAACGTTACTTTTGAATGTTCTCCGAGCGTTACTTTTGAATGTTCTCTGAGCGTTACTTTTGAATGTTCTCTGAACGTTACTTTTGAATGTTCTCTGAGCGTTACTTTAGAATGTTCTCTGAGCGTTACTTTAGAATGTTCTCCGAACGTTACTTTTGAATGTTCCACGAACGTTACTTTTGAATGTTCGCCGAACGTTACTTTTGAATGTTCTCCGAACGTTACTTTAGAATGTTCTCTGAGCATTACTTTTGAATGTTCTCTGAACGTTACTTTAGAATGTTCTCTGAGCGTTACTTTTGAATGTTCTCCGAACGTTACTTTTGAATGTTCTCCGAACGTTACTTCTGAATGTTCTGCGGGCGTTACTTTTGAATGTTCTCTGAACGTTACTTTAGAATGTTCTCTGAGCGTTACTTTTGAATGTTCGCCGAACGTTACTTTTGAATGTTCTGCGGGCGTTACTTTTGAATGTTCTCTGAACGTTACTTTAGAATGTTCTCTGAGCGTTACTTTTGAATGTTCTCTGAACGTTACTTTTGAATGTTCTCTGAGCGTTACTTTTGAATGTTCTCTGAGCGTTACTTTTGAATGTTCTCTGAGCGTTACTTTAGAATGTTCTCTGAGCGTTACTTTAGAATGTTCTCCGAACGTTACTTTTGAATGTTCCACGAACGTTACTTTTGAATGTTCGCCGAACGTTACTTTTGAATGTTCTCCGAACGTTACTTCTGAATGTTCTGCGGGCGTTACTTTTGAATGTTCTCTGAACGTTACTTTAGAATGTTCTCCGAGCGTTACTTTTAAATGTTCTCCGAACGTTACTTTTGAATGTTCTCCGAACGTTACTTTTGAATGTTCGCCGAACGTTACTTTTGAATGTTCTCAGAACGTTACTTCTGAATGTTCTGCGGGCGTTACTTTTGAATGTTCTCTGAACGTTACTTTAGAATGTTCTCTGAGCGTTACTTTTGAATGTTCTCCGAACGTTACTTTTGAATGTTCTCCGAACGTTACTTTTGAATGTTCTCCGGGCGTTACTTTTGAATGTTCTCCGAACGTTACTTTTGAATGTTCTCCGAACGTTACTTTTAAATGTTCTCCGGGCGTTACTTTTGAATGTTCTCTGAGCGTTACTTTTGAATGTCTCTGAACGTTACTTTTGAATGTTCTCCGGGCGTTACTTTTGAATGTTCTCCGAACGTTACTTTTGAACGTTCTCCGAACGTTACTTTTGAATGTTCTCCGAACGTTACTTTTGAATGTTGTCCGGGCGTTACTTTTGAATGTTCTCTGGGCGTTACTTTTGAATGTTCTCCGGGCGTTACTTTTGAATGTTCTCCGAACGTTACTTTTGAATGTTCTCCGAACGTTACTTTTGAATGTTCTCCGAAAGTTACTTTTGAATGTTCTCAGAACGTTACTTTTGAATGTTCTCCGGGCGTTACTTTTGAATGTTCTCCGGGCGTTACTTTTGAATCGGGCGTTACTTTTGAATGTTCTCCGAACGTTACTTTTGAATGTTCTCTGAACGTTACTTTTGAATGTTCCCTGAACGTTACTTTTGAATGTTCTCTGAGCGTTACTTTTGAATGTTCTCTGAACGTTACTTTTGAATGTTCTCTGAGCGTTACTTTTGAATGTTCTCTGAGCGTTACTTCTGAATGTTCCCTGAACGTTACTTTTGAATGTTCCCTGAACGTTACTTTTGAATGTTCTCTGAACGTTACTTTTGAATGTTCCCTGAACGTTACTTTTGAATGTTCTCTGAGCGTTACTTTTGAATGTTCTCTGAACGTTACTTTTGAATGTTCTCTGAGCGTTACTTTTGAATGTTCTCTGAACGTTACTTTTGAATGTTCTCTGAGCGTTACTTTTGAATGTTCCCTGAACGTTACTTTTGAATGTTCCCTGAACGTTACTTTTGAATGTTCTCTGAACGTTACTTTTGAATATTCTCTGAGCGTTACTTTTGAATGTTCTCTGAACGTTACTTTTGAATGTTCTCTGAGCATTACTTTTGAATGTTCTCTGAGTGTTACTTCTGAATGTTCTCTGAGCTGGTTCAGAAAAACGTTCTCTGAATGATGTATAAACAGACAATAGTGTTATTATTCAGCTCGACAACACGCGTGATTTAAGGGATCATGCATGTCTGGATTATGCTCTGATGTTACAAAGACGGCTGTTAAACTTCAGATGACACAAAAACAGTTTTATCAAAGAGCTTTTGCACACTCAGTCAGGCACTTAAATCACACATGCA
>CM077170.1:1100060-1120060 GCA_039654105.1 Coreius guichenoti | reverse complement strand
TAAATGTACCAGTTTATTCTGAAATTAATAATTAAATGATTTCATAATTAACTAATTAATTTAATTAATTATTAATTAAATGTGTTTGTAAAATTACATGAAAACACAACATTTATTGTTTAATATATTTCACAATTACCTCTTCCACACACACACTATTGTTATGTATAAAAATCTATTTTTTCATTATTAAATGTGCTTTTCCAAAAAGCCGTTTTTCATAATAATATGCTGCATTTACGAATGACGCATATTTGACGAATCATGCATTTCTTTCATAATAATAGAGGCCATTTCACAAATGCCAATCAACAGGCAGTGGGCGGTGCTTGGCGCTGATTGGTTTGAAGTTGAATAGTCGATAGACATGACAAATCGATCTTTGTGTGTTGTGGTGACATCAAGGAACGCCAAGGGTGCTTCTCATTTATTATTTGTGCCTGAAAATGTATTTTGACTCTATTGAATTTTCTAAAAACCTGCAAACTATGAGAACTGTGGTATTGTTGTATTCGGTTGTTAAGTCTGACGTCACGCTGCAGCGCTTCCGGGTCTCATACCACAAGAAAAACAACAAACGGTGCTAATATACACACACAATGTGGTGTAATACTACAAAAAAAATTATAATCATAACCTTTATCTCCATACCAAAATTCTAGATGGCCAGACAGTAATTCATCTTTTATAAATCGTTAAAATATTAATGTCTGTGACGCTGTGTTGTGTAGACTGTAAGTATTTAAAATGTTTAACTTTTTAAAATGTTTGATGTTTAATATGAATAAATAGCGCTCATAAACGGCCGTCAGTGGCATTCTCAAGTGAAAGAGTTGAGGATTGGACCCAGAAACGGCGTTCCTTACGTCACGACTTAACAAGCGGATAGTTATATGACAATGATGACAATAGTTGTTACTTTTTCTTTTTTTTTTTTTCCCCAAGCATTTAATAAATTAAATTAAAAAAAAAAAAATTCTTATTTGTGCCTCCTCGCTTCTTTTCCTTGCGTCTCAGCGCCACCCCCGATGCGACGGAAGGGTGCAAGGAAAGAAAACGTATTTGTATATTGGAATATTCTTGATCACTCGTGGGTCTGCTCAGAGTGCTATCAGCCTCGCTCAAGGGATCTGCCCTTATGTTGATGAAGTTAGGTTATTTTAGAAATTCATAAATTATTTAAACTGCAATGGTGCAGCATAAATTAAAAATATTGTGACAGATGTGAAGGGGGAGGATCATCAGGTTTCTCGACGAGAAAGACTTCCGCATAGGATACACCTGTGCATCCTCGCTCATGACTCCTCTGGGAGCTTCTTTGTTTATCGCTTCCTCGCAGAGCCAACATCGCACACCCGATCGCGTATGAAGATATAGCACACCTCTCCCAATGGCCGCACGATTTGACGCCTCATTCATGGGTTGATGAGGAAAATTGCTGTGCGTTTTAAAGCAATGGTAACATGTTAATTTTGTATAATTAAATATTGATTATATTATAATATAGCCTATTGTATATTGATGATTACAAAATTATAATAAATTAAAGTGGAACAGATAGCGTCAATAAGAAGTTGGGAATAAGAAACTGGATTAGCCTAGTTTACAAGAAATTGAACAGATTTCTTAGATACTGTCAGGTAATTTTGTGTTGGAGCTAAACTGTGACAAAGTAGCCATACTACCGCCATATTAATTTCCAATCAATTTCCCCTTGCCACTTGCCACACCCTGACAGACAAAAGTAATCAATCTGAAAGGATTATCCAATCAGCGCCAAGCACCGCCCACTGCCTGTTGATTGGCATTTGTGAAATGTCCTCTATTATTATGAAAAAAAAAAATCTTTGGGAAAATCGTGCTTTGGAAATGCATGATTCGTCAAATATGCGTAATTCGTAAATGCAGCATATTATTATGAAAAACGGCTTTTTGAAAAAGCACATTTAATAATGAAAAAATAGATTTTTAAACATAACAATAGTGTGTGTGTGGAAGAGGTAATTGTGAAATATATTAAACAATAAATGTTGTGTTTTCATGTAATTTTACAAAATAAATAGAAACATTTATTTATTTAATTATTTAATTAATAATTAATTAAATTAATTAGTTAATTATGAAATTAATTATATAATTAATTATTTCAGAATAAACTGGTACATTTAACTGTTGTTTTATTGAATTCATTATTTATTTAATTATTTCATTTTGAGTAATTTGGTCCTCCATAGTAATAATGCATTATTTTATTATTATAAAATAATGTGAATTACTGAAATGTCTTGAAATTGGCTAAAATGTGAAAAAGGAGTCATATTTCATCCTAAAAAGTATGTTTTGTTTATTTATTTATTTTTATTTCACTGGCTAAAATATGAAAAAGGATTTTTTTTTTCATAGTTCTCCCTAAAATATAATTTTATTTATTTAAATCATTAAAAAAAAGAATAAATATAATTTAATTAAAAAAAAAAATCATTGTCAGTAATGAATATCCTGACAATGATTTTTGTAAATTTTATTATTTTTATTAATTTCAGTATAACAGCCACTATCGTGATGTATATTATGTACAGTGATGAAATATACGTCATATTTTAAATATATTTAAACATAATTTTAAAAATATTTTAATATTTATTATTATCATCATTATACAAGAAAGGTGTAATAATACATAATTTTGTTATTATAAAATAATGTCAATTACTAACATGTCTTGAAATTGGCTAAAATATGAAAATTGAGTCATATTTCATTCTAATAAATATTCATTTATTTATTTATTTTCATTTCAAATAAAAATAAAAACATTACATTTATTTATTTATTTTCATATCATTGGCTAAAATATGAAAAAGGAGTCATATTTAACCCTAAAAATAAAAGATTTTTTTTTTTTAATGTATTTGTTTGTTTGTTTGTTTGTTTATTTACTTATTTATTTTCACTGGATAAAATATGAAAAAGGAGTCATATTTAACCCTAAAAATAAAAGATTTTTTTTTTTTAATGTATTTGTTTGTTTGTTTGTTTGTTTATTTACTTATTTATTTTCACTGGATAAAATATGAAAAAGGAGTCATATCTTACCCTAAAAATAAAAAATATATATATTTATGTATTTATTTATTTTATTTTCAATATTAAAAAGGAGTCATGTTTCAAATTAAAAAAAAAAAAAAAAAAAGAATATTTATTTATTTATTTTCAGTGGCTAAAATATGAAAAATTTGTCATATTTCACCCTAAAAGTAAAAAAATAAAATTGTCTAATTTATTTATTTATTTATTTATTTTCATTTTGCTGGCTAAAATATGAAAAAATAGTCATATTTCACCCTAAAAAACAAACGATTTATATATTTGGTTAGTTACATAGTGTCATTGGTTTCTTTTACCTTTAATGTGTGTAATTTAATTGTAAATGGCTGTTTGTTCAGTTTGAGATATTATGTTTTACACAGTGTCAGAACTCCATACTTGAATCCATCCTAGCAATAAAGCACAAAAAATGCAAAAAGTGGCGGTCATGCAGTGCATTCGGCACATGAGGACAATAACCCAATGCACTGTGTGCTCTGGAGCCGTTAATGACAGAATCATGAAAACACGCGGAGGAATCCGTTCCAACCACAGACAGGAAAACACACACACTTCTGTTTCAGACAGCACAGCAGACAAGATAAAAACCTGGAAAACCTTCCATTATTATTAGACAACATAAAGAGCGGTGTAAGAAACTCATGAACCCAGTGTTTATTAAGCATAAGCCGTTAGATCATGAGAAATGTGCATTCAGACTCTTGACTGGTGTATCATTCTTTGTGTCCTATAAACAACATGCATTTTTCTTCTAATAATTACATATGATGCATACATGCCCATATTTTCAGGTTTTATACCATGAAATTGTACTTTCACAGTATAAAATAAAAGAACGTATCCAGATCTGATATTGCAATGATGTTCATCCTTTTGCACAATTTAAAATACTGTACACATATTTAAAATAATGACATGCATGTTCTATTCATTACTAATAAGCATCTTTGGTCACATAAGCGATCAGATCAGATCATACAGTTCATAGCTTAATAAAGAGCATAAGAGTAAAATAATGCTTCTCCCATTACAGTAGCATGAGTTTCTCTGAAGTGCATTATTAATGCCACATTATGTGATTGAAGATTGTTGTCACGTGCACAGTTGCAGAATACCACTTGCAGTGAAATGTAAGATACTTAAGTAAAAAATGTTGCATTACATATATAAATAGTAGATACAAATGGTAAGATAAGACAAACATAAAATGACAAATTATAATAAAGAAATAATTAAGATAATATATGATATAATATAATGTAATATAATGTAATATAATATCATATAATATAAATGGTAATGGTAATTTTTAAAATCTTTTTTTTGTGCTAGTGCTTCACAACCAAAATAGTAGATATAAATGGAAAAAGATTAACATAAAATGAAAAATTATAATAATGAAATTATTATTAGTATTATTATTATCAATGATAATGAAATTATTATCAACAATTATCATAATTATTAATACAATTAGAATAATATAATATAATAAATATAATATGCCAGTGGTAATTTTTAAAATCCTAACCGTAATGAAATTATTATTATTATTATTATCATAATTATTAATACAATTAGAATTATTAAATATAATACAATATTATTATTATAATACAATATAATATAATATAGTATGGCAATTTAATTTTTAAAATATTTTTTGTGCTAGTGCTTCACAACCGAAATAGTAGATATAAATGGAAAAAGATTAACATAAAATGAAAAAATATAATAATGAAAATATTATTATTAGTATTATTAATAATAATAAAATAATTACCATGTAATTATTATTATCAATACTTATTAATAATTATTATTCTTAAAATCATTATCAATAATTCTTATAAAAATTCTTAATACAATTAGAATAATTAAATATATTAATATAATATAATATGTAAATTTTGTTTTAGTGTTTCAGCATTTTTAGGCACATTCTCTTTTCTGTTGATGCTAAAAAATGTAAAAAGTAGTATTTTGGAGAGTGGTTTCTGAGACTCAGGTTGTCTAGACTGCACCGCCACCATGTGTGTGTGCAGTGGAAGAACACATGAATGATTCAATCCGTTATCTGTGCCTACAGCGCCGCCTGCAGGTGAAGCAGTATCACACCGTCTGACTGTGAGCGGCCAGCAGGAGGCGCAGTGAAGTCACGCGTCAGTCCTTCCATATGTGGCAGGAGAGAATGCCTCAGCTTTATGTGTGTGAGTGCAGGCCTTGCTCCTGATCCTTCAGACTCTGTTACGCAATAATTATCCATCTAGAGCAGGTAACAGGAACACTCTGTTTTCTGGAGCAGGTTTCCGCGGATTTCACTGCTATCTTTCAGTGATCTTGTTGCAAAGGAGGCATTCGATGCTGCCTTAGCTTCTGTCATGCTACTGTCTCCTTTCTGCAAACACTTCCATATTGGCTTGCAAGCGTTTGTCCTGTGCTCTCTCAGCTGTAAACCCCTCAGGCGTGCGTCTTCTCCTCCATATCCCGTGGAATGTCTGCTTGATGTTTTGACACGGGTTTTAAAGTATTAAGACGTCAACGTGCTTCAATTAGAGCCTCTAATCAAACTATCAAACCGAGGTGTTTTCAATGTTGCCAAGAGATTGCATGACACATATTGTTGATTCTAGTTGTAAATCACTTTAATTGTTTTTAAATGATGGTTAAAAACCACAGGTATCTGTGCATCTTTTGCACTGTGATCATGTCTGTTGGCTCGTCTCGCACAGTTATGCAAATAGAGCTGATAAATCTCTCTGTTGTTAGTTTACTCATTTAATACCGTCTAGACGGCGCACAGATATAACACGCTTGGCCAAAACGCCATGGCCGACAGTTTATACTTTATAGAAGTATGGAAACTCAATGTCGAAGCTTAGTCCTATAGTGTGAATACTCACTGTTGTGTTGCTGTTGCATTAACAAGACTCAAGTTTCCATTAAATGTCATTATTGTTAATATACAGATATATGTTGCAGTGCATTTACTTAAAATATTCAACTGAAATGTTTAACTTTGTAGCATTTTTACTTTCAACTTTCATTAATTATGCCCTTTTACAAAGTCCTGATGTTGTTTTTGTGCTCTACTAGAGCAGGTTTTCCTGCTTGAATGTTGATTATTTCCTCATATTCTCCATTGTTGCGGCTCCTCTCTTCCCAGTCTGTCAGTAACGCTCTGTTTAGTTACTGTCTCTTTGAAGCCCCGCCTTCTGAAAAGCACAGTGTGCTCTGATTGGTCGGCTGGAGCAGTGTGTTATGATTGGTCAAGCGCTTCCAGCATGTTTGGGAAATGCCCCGCCCCTTATGATGAGTTATACACCGATCAGGCATAACATTATGACCGGTGAAGTGAATAACACTGATTATCTCTTCATCACGGCACCTGTTAGTGGGTGGGATATAGTAGGCAGCAAGTGAACATTTTGTCCTCAAAGTTGATGTGTTAGAAGCAGGAAAAATGGGCAAGCGTAAGGATTTGAGCGAGTTTGACAAGGGCCAAATTGTGATGGCCAGACGACTGGGTCAGAGCATCTCCAAAACTGCAGCTCTTGTGGGGTGTTCCCGGTCTGCAGTGGTCAGTATCTATCAAAAGTGCTCCAAGGAAGGAACAGCGGTGAACCGGCGACAGGGTCATGGGCGGCCAAGGCTCATTGATGCACGTGGGGAGCGAAGGCTGGCCCGTGTGGTCCGATCAAACAGACGAGCTACTGTAGCTCAAATTGCTCAAGAAGTTAATGCTGGTTCTGATAGAAAGGTGTCAGAATACACAGTGCATCGCAGTTTGTTGCGTATGGGGCTGCAAAAGGGGGACCAACACAATATTAGGTCATAATGTTAAGCCTGATTGGTGTATTATGTTCTTACAAACTCTTGGGCTCTACTAGAGCAGGTTTTCCTGCTTGAATATTGATTAATTCCCCATATTCTCCATTGTTGCAGCTCCTCTCTTCCCAGTCTGTCAGTAACGCTCTGTTTAGTTCCTGTTTCTATGAAGCCCCTCCTTCTGAAAAGCACAATGCGCTCTGATTGGTCGGCTGGAGCAGCGTGTTGTGATTGATGTTTGGGAAATGCCCCGCCCCTTATCATAACCGCCAGTTTCAACACACTACTAACTAACTCAACCAGGCCCCGCCCCTTTATTCTGCGTATGAATTATTTAAATGAGGAATATTGTGACCGAAAAGAAACCCAAAAGAAAACTCAAGACTACAATGGAGGCATAGAGATATAGAGAAGAACTCAGAGCTTTTTCATGCTCAAACAGCAACATTACACACTAAAAACAGATAAAGATGGAAAAAAGCATAATAGCACATTTAAAAATGAATGCTTTCTGGTTGCTTTGAAGCTTCAAGCTAAAAATTTATTTCCATTTAATCTTAGTAAAGCTATTTTGCAATAAACATTTGTAAAAAATATTGTGATTTTCTTTCTGATGAGAGAGTACAGAGGGTAAATCAGGCCACTGTGAGCGAGGAGAGCGGCCCAGTGAATAAGATCATTGATTAAAGACACTGGCGCTCATGATGTGAATCAGGCTGTCGTTTCTTCTCGTTTAATGAAGGCCACAGCGCCAGCAGTTCTGAGCCGACGCCCTAATGTCTAAAGCAGCTCAGGGCCGAAAGGCCACGCCCACCTCGAGCAGGCCACACCCACTCATAGACATCCTCTGATGGACAAAACAGGTGTGTGTGTGTGTGTGTGTGTGTAGCAGAGATGGAGACATTGCTGAGGCATAGACAGAAAAAGAAGTAGAATATGTGTAACCCCCCCCCCCCCCCCCCCAAAAAAAAGTTGTATTTTTCTGTAAAAATGTCAAAAACATATTTTAAAAAACCTGATACATTTACCTGAGAAGTAAAATTGCATCAGATACATTTATAGAGAATATTAGAATATGTTGAATGTTTGTGTATTTAACTCTCAGGTACAGTGTGTATCTTGATTTTGATATTTTACTGGAAGATGGCACAAAAATACTTTGATATTTTGCCTTGTACAGACTAAAAATATATATATGTTGTAAATATCAATTTTGGATCTTATTCAGAGATCGTAGATCTGTACTGCAGAAAACAATACAGACGTTTTAATAGGGTGCAACTAGACATTTTACAGTGGTCTTGCCACTGGGTTGTTGCCAGGGTGTTGCTAAGGTGTTTTTGAATGGTTTTTAGCATTGCTATGCAGTTGCCATGTGATGATGGGATTTGCTTCCAAATGATATCTCCCAAATGTAGTATCTACAGGTCGACTCGAAAAGCAACGGTCCTAGAACTGAGCCTTGTGGTACTCCATACTGAACTTGTGATCGCTATGACATCTCTTCTGCTTGATTTGAACCATGCCAATGCAATCTAATGTCAACGTGTGTTATTGCTAAGTGTTTGCCAGAATATTTCTATGCCGTTGCTAGGTATTTCTGGGATGTTGCTGTGCAGTTGCCATGTGACTAGTAGGGTATTCTGGGTGATCCTATATCATTTCTTTTCATCCAAAAATCCTCTTGTCTTTCCCAAATCTATTTGCTGTCTGTTCCACTTTCGCTGTTCGGCTCTTCAGTTCATTTCTGTTTTTCAGCTTCTCTCAGTTCTGACCTTAGTATTTTGCTTTCCTCTCACGTATGGTTTCATCTCATTCTCTTAACAGACGTGAATCCAACCGTTTTGGTGTAGCGCTCCAGGGCGTCTCCCCAAAAAAAACTGGCTGCATTTGGCCTTTAGCTTGTAGCATTTCATCTCAAGGTCAAAGAGGCAGAGCAGATGAGTTTTCCTTCAGTTTAGCACCAGCACTTAACTCTGTGAACAGGAATGCCAGGGAGAATAAACAGACCCGTTTTGTTTTCATGTTTGCTAATCATTTCCTCACGTTATTACGTGATCAGTATGGCCGCAGTCTCACGGGCCACATTTCTTCTCAGTTTTCATTCGGCGTCAGGTGTTGGCCATGTGGGGTGAGGAAACATCAAACCTCTGCTGGGACATCCTGATCTGACAGCAGAAGAAAAACAGTACGTGCATTGTGTGCATGCAACAGTAATGCACAAATGCTAGAAGTAGTAAACGCAGATACTTATGTGAACTAGATGAATAAAGTTCATAAACAAACTTTAAGTTTGCTTGAAAAAGCCTAGCCAGTAAAGTTGAAGTAGTTTTGAATGCTTGAAGTTTGAAGGTTTTCAGTTTGAAATGGTTTAAGTTTTAGTTTAGTACTTTTAAAAGCCAGCCAGCTGTATAGCTAATTAGCTAGCTTGCTAACATGTTTTAGTATGTAGCTAACATGTTTTAACATGTTGTAAGCATTAACTGGTGTGTTGCTTGCTTGATTTAACATTTTGCTAGCATGTTTTAGCATGAATGAACATGTTGCTTGCATGATTTAACATGTCACTAGCATGTTATCACAAATTAGCATGTTGTTAACATAATTTAACAGTTTATTAGCGTGTTGTAGCATGAATTAGCATGCTAACATTATTTAACATGTTACTAGCATGGTGTTAATATAAATTAGCATGTTTAACATGAATTAGCATGAATTAGCATGTTTTAGCTTTGAATTACTATTTTGTTAACATGAAATAGCATGTTGTTAGCATGTTGTTAGCATGTTGTTATCATTTTGTTAACATGTTGTTAACATTAATTAACGTGTTTTAACATGAATTAGCACGTTGCTAACATGTTTTAGCATGTTGCTAGCATGAATTATTTTGTTGCTAGCATTGAGTATGTTGCTAGCATGTTTTAGCATGAATTAACATGTTTAAACATGTTAGTATGATTTAACATTTTACTATCATATTATTAGCATGAATTAGCTTTATTTAGCATTTTGCTAGCATGTTGTTAGCATTACTTGGCATGTTTTATCGTGATTTAGCATGTCGCTAGCATGATTTAACACGTTGATAGCATGAATTAACAAGTTTTAGCATGAATTAGCATGTTGTTAACATGATTTAACATTTTGTTAACATGTTTGCTAGCATATTTTAACATGAATTAGCATGTTGTTAGCATGATTTAGCATGTTTGCTGACTTGTTACCATAAATTAACGTGTTTTAACATGTTTTAACACGTTGCTAACATGAATTAGCATGTTGCTAGCATTATTTAGCATGTTGCTAGCATTATTTAGCATGTTGTTAACATTATTTAACATGTTGCTAACATGTTGTTAGCATGAATTGACATTTTTATCATGATTTAGCACGTTGCTAGCATGATTTAGCATGTTGCTAACGTCCTAATATGTTGTTAACATGATTTAACATTTTGCTATCATGATTTAACACGTTGCTAGCATGATTTAGCATTTTGCTAATATGTCTTAATATGTTGCTAGCATGTCCTAAGCTAGTTGCTAGGCTTTGTTAATGATAGAATGAAGCTTCAATATTAATGTATTAAAGTTTTGACCCCCTCAATGAAAGCGTATGGGACTTTTATGATTTTTAATCTTTATTTTTAAGAAAACTGTAAGTCGGGTCAGTTTGAAAACACACAGGAACCCAAGTCAGAACCGTCTGAAGGTCTGAGCCAAGTTTAAAGCTCTAGGAGGAGATACGGTTCATATTTTAGTCTCAGAAGAAGAAGAAGAAGTTTAAATAGTAGATCAGTAAGTTGGCTTTAGTTCACGTCTTTACTTACTGCATTTGCAATCCTCCAGATATCACCATTGGCCATTAAAAAAACTTTTCGGTCGACCACTAATTAATATGATATGACACATACATTCATTCCAGCTCATTTGAGGTCGTATGCAATCATAATAAATCTCTGAATAGAGATCAGAACAGCAGTGAGATGTCATTTATGTGCTCCAAATGCATATGTGTGTCTGTTTTAGCATTTTGCTAGCATGAATGAGCATGTTGCTAGCATGTTTTAGCATGAATTAGCATGTTGCATTATTCAGCCTGTTGCTAGCATGTTGTCATATTGTTAGCATTAATTAGCATGATTTAGCTTTATTTAACATGTTGTTAGCATGAATTAGCATGTTTTATCATGATTTAGCATTTGTGGCTAGCATGATTTAACACATTGCTAGCGTGATTTAGCATTTTGCTAACATGTTTTACCACATTGCTAGCATGATTTAGCATGTTTTGTTAACGTCTTAATATGTTGTTAACATGATTTAACATGTTTGATAGCATAATTTAACATTTTGCTAACATGTTTTAGCATGAATTAGCATTTTGCTAGCTTTATTTAGCCTGTTGTTAGCATGTTGTTAGCAATATTTAACATTTTACTATCATATTGTTCGCATGAATTAGCATGATTTAGCTTTATTTAGCATTTTGCTAGCATTTTGTTAGCATGATTTAACATGATTTAGCATTTTGCTAACATGTTTTACCACATTGGTAGCATGATTTAGCATTGTTGCTAACATGTCTTAATATGTTGTTAACATGATTTAGCATGTCCTGAGGTATTTGCTAGGCTTTGGTAATCATCATTTTTAAGAAAACCGTAAGTCGGATCAGTTTGAAAACACACATGAACCCGAGTCAGAACAGGCTGAAGGTCTGGGCCAGTTTGGTGGTTGTATCTTGAAAGCTCTAGGAGGAGATACTGTTCAAATTTTAGTTACTTACTGCATTTGCAATCCTCCAGATATCACCATTGGCCATTAAAGAAACATTTCGGTCGACCACTAATTAATATGATATGACACGTACATTCATTCCAGCTCATTTGAGGTCATGTGCAATCATAATAAATCTCTGAATAGAGATCAGAACAGCAGTGAGATGTCATTTATGTGCTCCAAATGCATATGTGTGTCTGGAGCGCTGCCTGCGCGCGTGCCGCGTCTCCGAGCGCTGACAGGATCTTGGAGGCCGCGCGGACGTCCCTGCCGAACCTGGCCTGGAATCTGGGTTAAAAGAGAGAGAGAGAGAGCGAGAGAGAGAGAGAAAAGGACAGGTGATGCCAAACGGACATGAGGTCACCACGGCGGCCTCTCTCTCACTGCGGTTGTCACCTCGTCTTCTCGGTGGAAACAAATAATCGCACGAGGGACAGTTTCTGCAGGCTAGTGACGACGTCATGCGTAATGCATCTAATATCACTTACACGCAGACGTGTGTTAGCAGCACACGCACATCCAAACGCTCTCCGCTCAGATGAGAGCAACAGGTGCTGGGACGGAAAGAGCTTCAACGTTTTCTCATTTTTTCCAGGTGGTCTTTTTCTCTTTGTGATTGAGTTCAGCTGTTGAGAGCGCTCGGAGGATTTCTGTTAACGATAGATAGTATGCTTCTATATGCACGCTGCAAGAATTATTTTCTTACTTGGTATTGTTGTCTTGTTTATTCCTAAATTAGGAAACATTTATTTGAGAAGCAAAATGACTTAAAGGGATAGTTCACCCCAAAATTAAAATGATTCCATGATTTACTCGCCCTCAAGCCATCCTAGGTGTATATGACTTTCTTTTTTCAGCCGAACACAAGCTATCTATCATGTTAGCAACATGCTAACAATGTGGTAAATCATGATAGCAATGTGCAAAAAAATGCGAATTCATGCTAGCAATGTCTTAATTCATACTGGCAACATGCTAATTAATGCTAACAACGTGTTAAAACATGCTACTTATGTGCTAATTCATGCTAGCAACATGCTAATCAATGCTAACAATATGCTAAAACATGTTAGCAATGTGATAAACATGTTGATTAATGCTAGCAATGTGTTAAAACATGGTTCATCATGTTAGCAATATGTTAAGTCATGCTAACAATGTGGTAAATCATGCTAGCTACATGCTAGCAATGTGTTAAAACATGTTAATTCATGATAAAAATATGTTCAATCATGCTAGCAACATACTAAACCATGTTAACAATATGCAAAAATATGTTAATTAATGCTAACAATATGTAAAAACATGCTAGCAATGCTAATTCATGTTTACAATGTGCAAAAACATGCTATTTCATGTTAGCAAAATGCTAGCAATGTGCTAAAACATGCTAATTCATATCAGCAACATGTTAAAATGTTGTTAACATGTTATCAATATGCTAATTATTGCTAACAACATGCTAAACATGTTAATTAGGCCGATATATTAAGAAAATTAGGCAGATATATTAAAGCCCATAGATAATGTATTATTTCCTTCAGCCAAAAAATACGGCCAAAATTTTCATATTTTCATTCCCTACCTTAGATCCGCAGTGGTCAGGAGGTACAAGTCGTAGCTCTCAGAAAACTATGAGTTTACATGTTGTAATTACAAGTTCTACAAACATGTGAAGGCTTTTTACAGATCAGAATCAATGCGGTAATCACGGCATGGTGTGAACGTGCTTCTCTTGCTTTTGATGAAACTTATTGATTGTTATTGAAGTATGCATGCGTGTAGGCATACCGCATTGACATGTTTGCATTATCATGTGTTCAGTCGTGTTTACAAAACCGTTTAGATGCACACTTGGGAATCTTGATGGAAACAATAGCTCATCTGGTTATTTTTTTGGCAAATTTTATTTCTTCTGCATATTCAAAAGCCTCTCTTTTGATGCACTGCGTTATGCATACTGTATAGTAGAGTCTTGCAAACCATCCTCGAAATCTAGTGTTTCCTCTTTTCCTGGCTGTACCTGCTTTAATCGTCGCTCACCTTTGTTCTCCCGTGGGATCTTAAGGAAAGGAGGATGAAACGGACATGTTATCTAATCCGGAATGCCACGAAAGAGCCACTGAAGAGAAACCCTTTTTTTAAGACGCACACACTCATACAGGGCTCATTGTTGGCGGTGTAGCGTCTGTGATCAGGCAGGCCTAAGAATGATCAGCGCACGGCCCCTTCTCCGCTTTCTTCCCATCTCACCCCTGATCCCGGGCCCCGTCGGCTCCACACAGAGCTCTCTTACAACCCTGCACACTCCGATTATTATCTGCCCGCCGTTCTTCCTGCTTTTTCATCTGCCCTCCGCTTTTGTCCTCTCTTTTACTCATTTCCGCTCTTCCACCGCCGTGTCCTTGCTCACCTGTGGAGGGAGCAGCCAGCAGGAACACTGTTGTGTTTGGAACTCATTCTTTGCTTGATATAATTGCATTAGATCTTTTTTTTTTTTTTTTTTGCAACTGTTTTGAGAACTTATTAAAGATTACGTAGGATTGAAGGAACAATCAGAGCCGTCGTCTGTTATTATGAAGTGATGTGCTTTAACAAGATTAGCTGTACTGTCTAGAGAATGAATTTGGGACGTGCACTTTTTTTCCCCTTTATATACTTGATTTTTATCTCAAATACACAGTCGGAGAGAATGTAAAATACAGAAAATCAGATAGACGGGGCAAATGCTTTTTCACAGAACTTAGAATTTCTCTTAAAATAAGGGAAATAACAACAGACACAAATAAGTGAATAGTTGATATTCACTCAAAAAAAATAATTAGGTTCTAACAAGGTAAAAATTTCCATCCATTTGGATTACACAGTTTTAACACGTTGAGTTGAAAGAACAATCAGAGCAGCATGTACAAAAGTGGTGTCGATGGGCAAGTCATAATGCCAGAATAAAGGCTAATAATGGATAAATACAAAGAAAAAAAGAATAATGAAGATTAAGTCTCGTTCACGGCAGAAGTGTGAAAGGTTTGTCGAGTGAGAACAATAGAAACGTGAATGGAGCAGACATTAGACAATAGAGTGCAAATGGGTGTTTACAGGGCAATATTTTATTAGCATCTTATCAGCCTTCTCTAAAAACTCACATGACATGGTCGTATAAAATTTTTCATAAAATTCATAGTTTTTGAAATGACATCCTCAGATTTGAAATGAAACATGAGCAGACAGTTTTAACATAAACTAACAAACTTGAAGTGATGCATATGTGGCATTTCATGGCATAGTTTATTTTTAACTGATTGCATCTATTTGATTTTTTTTCCCCCAAAATGCATTTATTCAAATTGCTTAGAATCAGCATAAATCTGTTCATTGTGAAAACAATTGCATTTTTTCAGTTCAAAAGTATGAACATAGTTAAGTGATGGCTAGCTGTGGAACAAGTAACATTCAGTTAGTGAAAATGTATGAGATTGAAACAAATTGGATTTATTGATGATAAATATATAAACCAGGTTATTGTATGCTATAAAGTTGTCATTGTGTTTATACTGTAAGTTGTTATTGAGATCTCTATTTTGGATGATCCTTTGAAACTGTAGAGGAAACTCGTGGTCTTGTTTGGGAACTTAAGCAACAGTTTCAATTGTTCTCAGTTTGATCTTGTTGCTATTGGAGAAATAATTGCAATATTATTGAGCTTTCATTTGTAATTGTGGAGGATAATAAACTTGACAGGTCTTGATTCAGCAAAAAGAGGGATGTTGTGCTAAAAGCAAACGCACGAGAGGCACGGCAGCCATAGATCTGAGTGTTTTGAGAGCTTGTGTGTTGGTCGCCATGGCAAGACGTCTGTTTTCTCTCCTCTCAGCTCGCGTTTCCATTCAGAAGTGAGACAGCAGAATGAACGGAATGCTAGAAAGAACGTGCCACTGCCGCGCATTTGACGGCCCGCCTTTTCCAGGCACTTCACACTTGACCCATGACCGCTCTTGACCTTTACTTTGCCTTGATCTTCATCTAGTCTTCTTTAGAGACGCCTAATCAAACACCGTAAAAAAATAGGTCACCTTATATGAATGCAGGGCCATAAAATCAATGCAAGTCTTGCCGTAGTGTTTATTCTGAGCATTTGAGATAAGCATTCATGGATGAAATGAAAGTTTAATGGTCCGATGACAGAGCCCTGCAGAACACCGTAAACTTTAAATGAGAAATGTTGACCGGGAATGATGCCGTCACTGTTGTCTTGGCAATTAGGGGAGAAAACTTAGATCACACAGCCTGCCTTGCCTCTGCTGACCTTGTAGGTGACCTTTCTCCACAGTTTGTGACCGTAAAGATCAACATCTAGCGGGAGAGTTGTCATCTCTATGGATACCGACAAATGTTGACGGGCGATGTTAACTGACAGGTCTCTGATGATGTCAGACACCGACTGACACGAACCGCTGACCCATCATAACCTGGGAGTTGGTCTTGTTGCCCTGGTGACGGGGGCTTATGTGATCACTGCCAGGCCGAGAACTTCTGGGAAACACTTTCACAGAATCTTCCGCTTGTCCTTTAAACATGACATTCTGTGGGACACAAAATCTGAAGAAAGTTCATGATTTTCTTTTCTATGCTGTGAAAGTAGACAGTGAACAGTGGTTGCAACTCTCTAAAAAGCACAAAAAGCACCATAAAACTTATATGAAAATGTTTTTCTTTTCAGTCTTATTTGCATTTGTTCAGATAAAATTCATTACAGTTTTTTTTATTCGCTTTGGTACTATTTTCACAAGTAAGGTGTACATTTTCAAAACTCTTAGTACAAAAATCCAAACTGATCACACTTCTAACACAGCTAGTCATTCTTTCAAAACCTGATGTAATGCTTTCATTCAGTTGCACATATTTTCATTCCACATAATCATTGTTTCAAACACAAGATTATTGTAATATGTAATGAGAACATTTGGTTTAATCACTGAAACAGAACAGAGTTTGCTGCCAATACAGTAAATGTTCTCACTGTACCATATGACTGAATCTATACTGTAGTTGAGCTTTATAAGGGTGAGTTACAGAAATGCGGCAGTCTCTACCATGGTAATCTGTTTACAGTATCACATGGCATACATACTGTAATGTAAAATGCTGTATTTGATACCATCTGTCTCCCTTCTTCTGATGCATTTCTAATCAGTCTGATGTTATACCATCATTGACTATTTCCTCTCCCTTATACTCTATTCTGCTCTATGTTCACAAATTGCAAATCTTTCTGTCCCACCTACCCACACACACATGTCTAGTTCACTGTCTTTGTGGGGACTCTCCATAGACATAATGGTTTTTATACTGTACAACCTGTATATTCTCTCCCCTTACACTAACCCTACCCCTAAACCTACCCATCACACACACAGTAGAAACTATGTCTATAGAATCAATATCTATAGAAATCTATAGGTGTACCAAATGATTAATTGATTAACCATTAAGATCAGTTGGATTAAATAATAGACACATGTATTAAACTGAATGAGAAGAGATGCAAATCAAAAGTTTGATAGTAAGAGCTTTATGAAAGGCAGTTACTGTGAATGAAACATGTATATGGAGGAAACAGTTATTTTGTGTAGTGAAAAGTATACTTTGTGGTTTTGTGTATTGTACTAACACAATTGAAAATAAGCTGAAATGTTTGAAAAAAGTGCACTTTTGATGATCTGTTGTGATATTAATACTATGAGTTTTGAAAATGTACACCTTGCTTGTGAAAATAGTACCAAAGCGAATAAAAAATACTAAGATGGTTTAATGTTAAAGATGCACCACAGGTGAAATTTTTGAGAACTCATTCATCACAGATATTCGATGAATAATGACTTCAGTTCCTCACACAAATCTATCATATGATGTTAGAATATTTGGAACACAGTGCACAAGTCATATTGAGAATATATTTATGGTGCTTTTGTCGCTGTTTGTTTGTGGTCATTGCATGGCGAAACAGTGACGGCATTTCGCTAAACTTCCCCTTTTGGGTTCCACGAAAGGAAAATACAGAATGTCCTTTTTTTGTTTAAACTACTCCTTTAAAGTGAGTTTTGAGTAAAAGTGTAATATCAATCTTTTCATTTGTTATGTAGCGTGATGCTAATTGTATCTCTAATGTACCTGTACGCCAGGAGCTATTCTATTCCGTAAATTAATTTGTTAAAAGAATCCACATAAGGTCCCAAGAATTTTTGTTTTCTAGAAAGACTTCCGATAATAGGTGGATTCATGTATAGTGGGATGAAAGTGGTGAGATGGGCAAGCCATAATGCCAGAATAAAGACTAATAGTGGCTGAATACAAAAGAATAACGATAAAAGAATAATGAAGATTAAGTCTCATACCGGCAGAGGTGTGAAAGGTTCGTCGAGTGAGAACAATAGAAACGTGAATGGAGCAGACATTAGACAATAGAGTGCAAATGAGTTTTTACAGGACAATAAACTATTTTATTAGCATCTTATCAGCCTTCTCTAAAAACTCTTATACATTTTTTCATAAAATCTATAGTTTTAGAGAGAACATCCAGATTTTAAATGAAGCATGAGCAGACTTGTGGCTAAGTTTCTACAATACAAACACATATTTCTATATTAAAAAAAATTATTTATTAATATATTTTTTTAATTTTTGTTTGTATGTTTGAGCTTATATACAGTCAAACCAAAATTTATTCAGACACCTTCAACATTTTCTCACATTATCAGTTTATTCGCTACAGTTTAGATAATGGTAATAAAATATGACAAGAACTCAGAGTCAAACTGTCAGAACAAACTCATCTTGATAATGTCAGATAACTTTGATAGAAAGGTGTGTAATGGATTACAATCAACCAATCAGCTGTTAGATTTAAGAACACAATTAGATAATACCAATTTAGCTCAACCAATGACAAGCAATGCTTCATTTAGTTCAGTCTGTGGTGTCAAAGGTCACATTAGCAATTAAAGAACAAACACTTCAGCAAAACATGCTCAGCTCAAAGTGTCTCAATCATTTGATAAAATCAATTTTACTGGTAGTCACTGTATGAAGAATATGTCACAGTTGACTTTATTTTGCTGTCCTCACTTACAGAAATGAACTATAGTGTCCTGCACACACTAGAGAAACATTATATCTGTGTCTGAATCATTTTTGGTTTGACTGTATCTCCATAATAATAACAGTCTGAGTAATTGAGTCTTGAACTGTAAACTCTCAAGTGTTGGCCTTCTAAATATATGTTGGTTATGTGTCTATTCAGAATGACTTATGAGCAGCAACCTTTTGATTTTGGGTATGTCATTTATGCCCCACTTGCCAAAACATGGGGTAAGGTTGTTAAGTGTGAAATTTAAGGTGTAAACCCCCCCCGAATAATATGACGTCTGCATTTGAATGGCGCAAGCAAATTACTGTGGATAAAACCACTGTTAATCTCTCAAACCACAAAGGGCATAAACACCAGAATGGAAGAACAATTAACCTGGATCATGCTGGGGTTTGCAGGCAGCATTCATGGTCTGGAAAGCTGCACATCGTGGATATTTTCAGAGCATGGGAAAATCTCCATGGAGATTCCAGCACAGTCGTGGTAATTAGAAGAATGCCGATGGCTGATTAGGACGAGGGTGCATGTGTGGTCTCGAAAACGCATGATGTGCATTAACAGGAAACGTTCTCAGAACTTTGGCTAACGTTCTTCCAGTAATGTTAATAGAGCATTTGTTCAAAGTTATCTGGTTTTTAATAATGTTCTCAAAACGTTAGCACAAAAACGTTATTTATATATTGTTTATAGTTAGAGGTTCGTTTAAATGTTACTTGTTTCAGAATGTTCAAAAGTAACATTCCCATAATGTTGCAAAATGACCAAATGGAATGTTCCCTTAACATTCAAATAAACACATTTAAAAAATGGAACTTTTGAATGTTCATAACTAAATGGGAACGTTGGTTTTTGTTAGCCGGGTCATAAAACTGTCTGCACATTTATTGTCCAGATATACAGTAAATGCATGCAGATATTATAGACACAGACTCACAAACACGCACCCATCACTTCCATCATGAATGTGCAAAACACAAACCACACGCTCGCGCTCAACCCCTTCCCAGAAACCCGGTGATGGACAGTTTGACCAGTATGACGGCATCCCAGAGGCTCTTTGAAGCAGGTGTGTGTGTTCGGGTGATATGAGGGGGTGACGCGTCTGCCTGCCTTGTTGATTTTGAGCCATGTTGCAG